>JAPMOQ010048734.1:105947-134608 GCA_026543055.1 Argiope trifasciata
GTGTGTGTGTGTGTTGGCGCTCTACAGGCCAGACCGTTGGATCTACAGCTACCAAATTTGGTACATGTGTACCTTGGAGGTCAGGAATGTGCACCTCGGAGCCCTTTTTTCGAATTTTTAATTAGAATTTGAATTAATTAAAATTTAAGCAAAATTTCGACGTTTTTCCGCTATAACTTCCGAAAATATTATCGCACAAACATGATTCAATTTAAAGATAAAAAAATTAGCTTTCTAATAGTATCAGTGTTTTAATATATAACTTAAGCTTCTATTTTTAACAAATTTTTAAAGAAACATTTTAACCATGTTTTTTTAGCATGTGACTGAATAACATAAAAGAAAACAATGACGGAAGTTCAAATTTAAAAAAAAACTATCACCGCAAATCAAATCTAAGGAAATGCAACTTTTAGCACATAACTGGATAAAATAAAATAAACATAAAATGTGATATTTTCTAAAAAAAATGCAAAGCAAAGGTTTTTACAATCGTTTGCAATATCTAAATAATTAATTCAACAAATCTTCTTTATTTACGGTAAATCTGATTGAATTTAGACAGGATATGCATTGAAATCCCGACTTAATGGCATATTACTATAATCGTTTGTAATATCTGTATCATTAATTCAATAATTTTTTTCTATTATGAAATGTGAGAGTTTCTAAAAAAATTAATGCAAAGCCAAGGTTTCTATAATCGTTTGCAACATCTAAATCATTTATTCAATATTTTTTTCGCTTTTTCGCTTTCTTTAAAAAACATATTTAATATTTTAGCAACATCACCGGAAAAAACATTTTTAATATTTTGGAAGCATAACATTATTAGGAAAACGTATTCTTTTAGAACTTTTCGTCAATCATCTTAAAGAAAATATTAATTTTAGGCCAATCAATGCCCGAAATTACTTCAAGGCTAATGAATATGTGATTTAATTGAAAATTTTAGAACGCATTACTCATGGCGAACCAGCTGGTCACCAAAGGTGGCTAGTATATAATAAACCATGGTTTACAGTTGTTGAATCCTTATTTACATTCATGAAGCATATTTTAAATACTAAAAATCTACAGAAGTACTCTTTGGACACATGATAGAACTTTTTAAAGCATGTAATTTTAATTATTATTATTTAAAAGAAAAATTTTGGAAATAAAATTACTTACTCATGCACTCTTCCTCTGCGTTGAGACATAAAAAGGTTGTGAAAAATACTGCAAAAGAATTTAGAAAATAAAATTAGTGCATTTATTCTTTTCTGGTAACAATTCAAATAAATTTATTTCAAAAAATAATAGAATAATATAAACAAAATAAACTAGAATCACACATGAATTTTTTTTAAAAAAACGATGAAAAATATTTATTTGGTTATTTGACAGGAATTATTCTTAGTTTGTGCGAAAAACTCTTTGTATGCATAATTCATACAACTACTATGTATGAATAATTCATAATATTGATATTTTGAACATCTGAATAAAGTAAACTTATTCAAAAAACTGATTATAAGATATTAGATAAAAACTCGATGGTAATTTCAGGAGATATAAACTTCTGAAATCGGGAACTAACTAAACATATCAAAATAACTAAAACCAAAAAAAATAAAATACTCTAAACTTCTAAAAAGATGAGAACAATAAATGACACCATGTGTTGATTCTTCAAAGTTTGGGGGGGGGGAATTATTTTTAAAGTTTTTAATACATTTTTTTCCAAAATTGTAAACTCATCAGAAATAATTGAAAAACAAGCAATAACTCTTCATATCGTTTTCAATAACGAAAAGAAAAATTTTATAGTAGGAATCAAGAAAAGGAAAATAAATATATTATCATTTCGATAACAAATAGATATGTATTATTAGTTCCCAATTCTGCTCGAAATTCATCCACTTCATCATTATTCACTGAAAAACAAATTTATAATTCACTCACAAGTGATATTTGCATTCTCTTTACTCCAAAACTGAAGCAAAGATCAAAAAAAATAATTCATAGCGCATTTTTCAGGAGTGCCGAAATGTTTCGTTTCCAAAAGTAATTATTATTTTCAGCAAAAATATCTGATAGCGCCGATTAATACAAATCTGTGAAACTTCTCTGACAGAAATAAAATAACAATATCTTCAATTGCTGTACACGACGCTTGACTTTTGGTTTAATCTTTTATTATTGTTTGCTACTGATGAAATGTTTCCAAAGTAAAACATACAGCATATTAAGAGAAATTGAAGAGATAAGACATATTTATTGTTGCTGTTGCTAACAACATTTTACAAGTCCGCTGACATATCTGTCAGCGATTGTAGCCAAATGAACATCTCCTATTTTTTCAGTAGTGCCAATTAGGGCCAAGAGTACGACTTAGCTGTATTCGTTTGCACGTCCCCTTTTTTTCAAAGGGGGTATGCAATATCCTCTTGTTATCCCTTTTTTAAAAGGGGAGGGGTGCTTTCACACACTCAGATAGAACACAGAAGTAAAACAGCCATGCCCGAAACGGCACTCGAACCCGGGAAGCCCATATCACGGTGAAGGTGTGCTACTCCTATATCAGGATGCCGGAAGGGATATTTATAGAAACATAAAAGAGTTTATTATATGCTTGAGCTATATTTATTTCTGAAAATCTGTAAAACTTTCACAACATATATAACTCACTATGTTAAAATAAAGTCTTATTGGCAAAGTAAAAGCGCGAACACATCTTTAAAATAGTTATAATAAAACTAATAATACAAAGAATAATTGAATTACACTCTTAATTATTGTAACTGAATTACCAGGAATTTTCAAGAAATTCTTCTAAGTACATTTAAAAGTAAAATTCTTCAAAGTAAATTTCTTTTTAAATTTTTACTTCTACTGGCGAAAAACAAGTACAAGATTTTGATATTAACTCCATGCTCAAATTATAGAATATCATAATTCATCATCTTCAATTTTACACGACATCATTTTTAAGATCAAAGATGCCAGGAAATGTCATTTAGTCCGGTTTCAAACGAGAGAGTGGGTTACAAATCTATTTATTAAGTTTCTTAACTTCTAGATATTAATGACCAGGATTCTAGAATGAATGAACATTTTTGGGGGAAAAACTGGTCAGCAAAATTTTGCCATCTCAGCGCAGAATTAAAATAAAAAATAGTAAATTTAGCCCACCGTGATCTGACTTCGTTACTTGAATGCTTATGAGACTCGATTTGATAATAATCAATTCAATTTCTACATGACTTAATTCCAGGTCTTGAGACAAGGATTAAGGACAAGAGTGAAATGTAGTATTTTTATTGGTTATGACAACCTTGAATTCATAATGTAGCAACTGGCTTTACTTCAGTTTATGCAGGTATTTTGACTTCCAAAAAACTTTTCAAAGTATACTGCACCACTTTTTTCCTCGCTTATGTAGTATACAGAAAGTGTAATAATTTTTGAAAAAATCGATCTCTAAATTTAAAGAAACTTTTCATTTTGGATCTCCTTTAGTTTGAAAAACATCTTTTTGATTTGTATGTCTATCGATCAGTATGTCTTACAAAGCTAACTCAAAAAAGCCTTTCACCTAGAAGGATGAAATTTGACATAAAGGCTTAAAATCATATCTGTAGATTTATTACTAATTTGGTTCAAAATTGATCCAAAGAAAGTTTGCCTGTCCGGCTGTTCGAATATAATTAGCATAATAACTATAAAATGAAGAGAGGTGGATAGAAAAAAATCAATACACAGAGTTAATATCTTTCATATGAAGTCCTACCAAATTGTAAATAAAATCCATCAAAAGACTGACCATCTGTCGGTCTGCTCTTCAAAAACATGTAAAAGCGTTGAATCAAAAATCCAATGACAAATATATCAAATTTGGTAAGTGATTTCGCAACTTTAAGTCTAGTTTTATGTCAAATTTTTGTTCCAATCTGTTGGAAAGAAAGCGCCTTACACCCAAATTAGATTTTTGGATAATTTTGAATATATTTCAGGGATTAATAGCCAAAACCAAAGATTAAAAGCCATAACCAAAACCAAGGATTTAGCCTTTTTACCAATCTAGGTTACAAGATAGATTCAGTTAAAATGCCAAATCCGTGCCAAAGAATTATATTTAGTAACTATTGTACACCAATGTGATGCAAGGTGTCCATTGAGGTAGCATCTTTATTAGAGAATATGTGAGAAAGTTTTGGTCTCGGTTAAGGTTTCGATTAGTAATATTTAAGGAAAATTACTACTAGCCACCTTGACTATAGTAAAATCTAAAGAGCATATCGGTATAGCCAGAGGATCATACTTCATTATCTTCTTCCACCGATTCATGCTCCTCAACTATGCCATGTAAAGTACCCACTTGCAACTGACTTCGTAAATATGGATTATGATTAGAATATTGAAATTAAAGTAGCTATTTAAAAGATTTACAAGACGCAAAATTTAATCATGAACATAAATATAAATTCAAAACACAATTTAGTAATGGGATAGCAGAGTGATTGCTATAAATCTCCAACACATTATAATCTTAAGTGGGTTAATAAAATATAGTCTTTCAATTGTCTTATAATACCATTTCAAAATGGGAATTGTCTTGATTTTCGAAGATACATTTACATTATTTCATTAAGGCACGAGACATTATTGTTTGTTCATTTAACTTTTTGTCATCTCGATTTTTTTTTATCTTCTAAAATATATATATATGTTGATAAAGTATAAAGGGGGAGGGGGAAATAACAGCAATAAACTTATGATAAGACGTAGACATTCAATTATAAACAAACTGGTGACTAATACCAAAATGACAAACCTATAATTTATTTTTTAAATTGATGTATTGAAAAAATGTCAGTTTAAGAAACTGTTACAAACACTTTCTAGTTCGTAATAGCTTACATCAAAAGTATCAAGCGAAAATATTATACTTGAAGTTGTAGTTACTGATTTAAATCTTAATCGTTTTTGGACCGTAAAGTAACATGATATTTAAAAAAACATAAGTGAGTATATAGATTTTTATAACTCTTAAGAATTTAAAAATTATAGGAAAAATTTTCGTTGCTTTTATAAGGCTTTTATACCAATTATTATCTTATAAAAATGGGAGAATAATACATGTTTTAGCATGTCCAGCCAGACTTAATGTTGAACTTCAAACAGTTAAGTACAACTATTATTCTGAAGTAAGATTTAGAATCTTCATAAGAAATACAAATAAATTTTTATAGTAATTTTATAAATTTTTAGTTACAACCATAGTAGAGTTTCCACTTATATACTTCAGTATCCGAAATAAAACTGGTGTTAAACATCGAAATTCATGCAAAAAACGCTTTGCTTTTAATTTCTATTTTTAATTCACTGAATAATGAGGCTTAGAAAGGGGATAAGCACCATAAAATTAAATTTATATGGAACATCATTACATACCCATCTTTGTATTTTGTTATACAATAAATAAATTTTATTTTAAGTTTAATATCAGT
Source organism: Argiope trifasciata (assembly GCA_026543055.1). NCBI lineage: Eukaryota > Metazoa > Arthropoda > Arachnida > Araneae > Araneidae > Argiope > Argiope trifasciata. The sequence goes on from JAPMOQ010048734.1 coordinate 111,443, forward strand.
TAACTTGAGCAGTTGATAGAAAATAAGAATGATATATCAATTACTAGAGTATACTAACTAAATGTGCATATAACTATAACATATTACCATAAATAAATACTGAATAAACTAACAAATTTAAATAAATGCTAACATATTATCACTTTAAATTCTGTTTTAGCATTTAATTCAGAATAATTTAATTTCAAGAAAATGCAACAGATATTTTTGTTGTTGTTGTTTTTAAACAAACCTCTTAAACTAATGTCATTTTCATTCCTATGAAAGAAAAAAATAACTTATAAACATTTTTCTTTGAATGTGATTTCAAATGAATCTTTTACACTCCATAAATGTAAGAAAAAATATGTGTACTAAACAAAAAACCTTCATGATGTTTTTAGATGCGTAAACCATCAGAAATAAAAAACTGAAATAAAATGATGAGTTGATTTTGCTGTAGAGATTTGTTTCTCACTAAAAAATTCAAAGATAAACATCGGAAAAAATCCTTTCCTTAAGTTCAGCGAAATCATGTTACTTGGAAGACTGTCTAAAAAAAGAATTTTTCTTTGTGAAAAAAAACTATACACATTACAACATTTATCTTAGTAATTTTGTCTTCAATGGCAATTATGTTCTTTAACTACAATTCTAAACCTTTTGTATCATCAAATTCAACTATTTTCAAATCTACAGCACGAGGTATGCGATGAGAAAAAAACAATAATCCACGAAATTCAATTCTGATATTTTGATGATTCTTCATGATTTAAATCTCTATGAATCCGAAAAAAAAGTTTATGAGATTATTCTATATATCTATATATCAATAAATCTGTATACAGAATGATATAGAACTCATGGTACAAATTTTTAGGAATGGTGCAAAATATTGAAACAATCCTTTACCATAAAAGAATGCATGGGCGCAAGTGATTCATAAAGGCTCAAACACAGAAAATAAAAGATGAGAGGAAAGATAAATGGAATTAATGGAAAGAAAAGAGAATAAAGAGTTTTGGGGCGTGATTAATTAATCATGGCGAACGACACCTTTGGCCACCCTGATTTCTCGATTTACACAGTCCTGAATACTTTCTTTGGGTGCACCCGAAGAGTCTTGTACATGCGGATCCATCTGGCTCAGATCAGAATTCCGTTACTCTAATATCCGCAACTTCTGCTCGTGTGAGTGAAATACCTTGTTTCTAAGTGCATTGCTTAAATTGAAAGGTAAGAATTTTAAGTATAATGAAGTGAAACGATATGCAGTATTTTTAAGCCTGTATCCTTGTTGATATATTTCAATTTTGATCAGTGTGCATTTGTCAATAATGTAGTCAATAAATACTATCTATTTTTTTAAATTTTTTCCTATATTTTCGTTTTCTTTATTTATTTAGGGCCATGCATTTTTATAAAAAAAATAATTTATACAAATAGCCTACACCAACTTATCTTTACGCATACCAGCACCAACTCCAGCGAGTTTTTGTTATGAATTCGGGATCTATATACGCAAAAAACAGTCATTCAAAGAAGAAGAAACTAGAGGTCTTAACAAATAAATTGCAGTTGTGTTTTAATTTTGGAGTATATTCCATTATTGGTACTTGTCTCGTTCCAACACATTGTGTGTTTAGCATGCCTTCCTCTTCAAAGGTACGCATTAACAGATTAAAGACGGGGGATCTTGACGTAAGTATGCTGGGTAACGCGGATCAAATCGTAGTATTACGACTCCCGCCTTTAATGTGTTAATATCTGTAAAAAGGATAATTTAGCTTCCCTTCTTCCATACTTTGTTGTATTACCAAGATAGTAAAGAAACCAACTGATTATAAATTTAGTTTTTTATCCTGGTTCACCAAGTTAACATATTATCTTAATTCGAATACTTTTTCCTCATGGCGAACTATCTGTAAAAATTTGCTTCATGCAAAAACTTTCCTGGTGTTGTTTTAAGAAACCAAACCAAAATACAAATCTGAACAAGATTTGTATTTTGCTTTCTAAATAAATTAATTGCCAGCCTAATGCTTTGCTCCTATAAACAGAAGCAAATTTTTCACATCATTTTTTACTTCATTTTTATTTCTATGATAATTATTTGCTGACATGTACAACACGTTGTTGGCGGTTTTGAAACAAATGCATTTTAACGTGCATAGCGCGTCTTTACAGTCGCAGTTGTTTAAAAATCACCTGAAAACATTTTAAAGGGAAAATCCCTAACTATCAGTTATCGTTATAACTAAGCATTGTAATAAAATATGGAAATATTCTGGATGGATTTCGGGTCGTGGTAGTCTGGTGATAAGCTCTCGGCTTCGTGAAAAACGTGGTTTCAGATTCGAAACCCGATTATACCGAAGAACCATCGTGTAAGGGGGTCTACTGTACGTTAAATAAGTCAGAACAAACGCCATCTCACTGGTGTGATGTGGAGAGAAAGGTGTTAGCTCAGATGTTGTCCTCGTTATCTGAACGCAGTTCAGAATTACGAAATACGTCCCAAAATAGCCCTAGTGTTGCTTTAAAATTAGAAATTAATATAACTAAACCAAAAAACTAATCTGGATGGATTTCGGGAAATTCTTCTAGTCTCTGATTTTTTTTAAAAATTAATGCAATATCTACTGTCCTGTTTTGGAATATTATTAAACTTTCTGTTATGACAGTTCATATCAGATTCAGGCCTGAAATTCAAATGGTCTAATTAACTACCGATTCCGGAAAATGTAAGGACAATCATTTTTTTTACCACTTTCGAGAGTCTAATTTCTGATCGAAGTTGGGAAAATCTTAGAATCCAAAACTCCATGCCTTATGATCTCATTCAGTGAGTTAAATAATTTTAAGTATCTATTTATTCGAGGATTAGTATCTAGAAGAAAGTTTTAATCTAGATTCTAAATTTGTGAAAACTCGGTCAGCTGGTCGATTCATGCATAAGATTTAGCCTTAATTTTATTACAATAAAAATTGGCAACATTCGTAACATTTAACAAATTGTTATCAATAAATATAACATTTTGCGGATGGTAAAAAATAACAATAGATCACCGATTAGCAAACCACTGGGATTTAGAGATTTTATAATAAAAATATGATAATCTAATCATAACAACCTAACTCAAACCATATTGAGGTCTTTTTAAAATATATTCGTAGTTGCATATATATTAAATAATATAAAAGAGAATATTTTTAAAGAATTTTTCGAAATTTATTTTCTTGTGGGACTTTACTGCAAATTAAAAAGTTATTTTTTGGACTCAGAAAATGTTATTTTTGCCCCCCCCTCTAAATTTATTTGAATATCATTGTAATAAATAATTATATTTAGTGGAAATCTTTTGCTCGGTAACCCCGTGTTTTCTAAATAGATAATTTTAATTAGGAGTCTTCCAAGTAGTATAAGGGGAATGAACAATATGCCATCAAGAAAGTTCTTTTATCTCCCGAATCTGGCATTAAAAATGAATGTGAAAACAAGGAAAATTTTTACAAATATATATATATTGTAAATAACAGACATTCTTCGTCTTTGATTCGTACACAAATACTGATTTCATTTTTTTCTTCAAACGAAAGTTTTCATTTAACGTTCAGATAGAAAGAGAATATTTCCGAAGACATTTTTTTTCTTAACTTGTGTTTTTCTATCTGGTCCCTGTTTTTGTTTGTTTGTTTGTTTGGCTGCTTCACTTTTGCTTACAAATACACCATACTGGTTGAATACTTAGAATCATCAATTTTTCCTGAAAATCTTACTTCAGCCTCAAAATAAATACAGAAAGATCAGTAGAGAAATAAAATGTTTTCTGCACTATCTCTTATGTATTCACAATATGGTGCATTTTATTTACTATCTGGTAATTACTTTTATTTAATTTTTAATGAGGAATTTATTAAATTTGGGAACAGTCCGTTTTATATACAATTTTGTATATCCGATTTAATTCTTAGACTAAAATTTTGTTAGGGAGATAGTCACTTTTTCAACAAAAAATTTGTTAGATTGGCTCTGTTGAAGGCATTGTACATGTTTATAATTATATTATAAGGAGGTGATTTAGAGGAAAGGGTCATATGTATTTCACTGGTACTACTAGATAGGGTCATTAAGTCCCATTTATAATTTATATAAAAAAATATTTTATAAAAATTTATTTCTAGAATTGTTTACCCAGAATATCTAGAAATTAGTATCATGTGGTAATGCACAAAGCATAGTTTGCAATGTCGAATTTGGAACATAATAATAGTGTTTTGAGATTTTTTTATAGTTCTACTGAACTTTAAAGCAATACACATTTTAAAATTGGTGAAATATCATTAATCTTTGTATTATATTTTGTGGAGCATATTTATAATTAAATCAGCATCCTTTTGGTTTCATTCAGTTCTTTTAGTTTAGTTGTATTAACGTCTTATTTTATAGCAACATTAGCGTTATATTGGAATGAACCTCGTAATTTTGAGCAGTGATCAGATGACAAGGACGGCACCTGAGCAAATACACCCTCTTCAAATTTTCACGCCACTCAAGCAGGAGGACATTTGGTAGGAAAGATCGTCCTTTTGGTGGAATAGAGCTAAAGTTATCTTCAAATCTACAAATTTGATTTTATAATTCTACTAGCTGGTACCCTAATTATTATTATGTACCCTATTATTATTATTTTCTCTGTTAATTATTATTTAGCCCCTACTAGCTGGTACCCAAATTATTATTATTTAATATTTACCCTCTTATATAAGTTGTTACCCTAATTATTATATTTTCGGAGGCAGCAACGCGCCGATGGAAAAAAAAAATATTATTAAGTGCATAATAATTTCGCAATGTTTTATTGAAATAAGATTAATGGTACGACAGTATACAAAATACAAACATTTCATAAAATTAATATAAATTAGTATTTATAATAAAAGAAACGAATTAATTAACTGAAATAACACACGAGTTCAAACGGATCTTGGATGAAACAAATCAATTAAAACGTATCCAGTTTTGGTTCGAAGCGGAGTTTCTAAGCCCTTTTCTTTTGACCTTTTCGAGGATATAGTCTTCCAAATAAGCTTCTTTGAGACAAAACGGAAGAGTTAGATTTTCATTTTTTACTTTTCTTTCGGTCCAAATAAGCTTAAAGCTAAATTTAAAGTTTTGTGGTTCGTAAAAAAAAAGGCATTCCTTTTAAGCTGAAATCTTCGAATTATAAAGTTCTGGTCAGAATAAAATCTTTAAACTGAATTTCAATTTCTCCCAAATCTGAAGAATTCATTTAAAAACTCTTTCTTGTCCCGTCCCGTCTACTTACCCTCAGAACTTTTACTGGATCGGATATGGATGCTGATGCGCATGCGTCCTAAGTCGATGCAGTCTTGCTCTCAGTGGCAAGCTGCCAAAGGGCCGAGAGGGTGTACCCGTACGTTTCCCATCGGTAGTATCCTGCACCCCACCAGTGCTGGAAGTCCCGACGCGGGATGGTGTGGTCCATGGATATACCGCCTGAAGATTTTTTAAAGTCATTCCAATTTTGAATTAAATGAAAGGAACTAATTAATATTTAATGACCATGTAATCGGAGTAGAATAATTCATGATATCTTAAAATTTCTTAGTTAAGAAAGTTTGGGGAAGACGCAAGAGTTCAAAATATTACATTCGAGTTGTTTCGAAAAGAATGCTGCATTAAAAGTTGATCTACAGAAAAAGTAGGGGTGTCAGGGTACGTCGGAATATAGTCTGGAATTTTATCGTTAAATGCCAAGGCTAGCAAAATCGATTTTTCTTCGTATTAATTCGTAATAACATCTTTACATGTTCAAGTAATATTTGCGTGTAAAAACTTTAATTACTTTCAAACTTTTTTTCCTGTAAACTTATTTTTCACCAAACACTATAAATCGCTGATTTTCTCTTAAAAATTAACGATTTAGTTAAAATGATTTGGATGAAAATTCATTCTTGGTGTAAGATGAGAGAGGGCTCAAAATTTTGTTTTATCAAGTGCTTGTAGGTCCACAAAGTGTACAGATCTGCATAGATTAAGTCATGTACGATATTATATTTTTACGGTTGAAATTTTAATACTGAGATATTAAAACTAATTAAGACCTTGTCATCCTCATTTTTTTACATTATTATCATGTGAGAACATGATGTTGTTTTAGTTTGAGGTTTTGGAAGTCTCAAAATCAATAGGCAACAAATTTGGTGAAAATGGCATCAACTTTTATTTTTTTATGGTTACTAGAAAATAATGAAGAAGGTTGCCATATTTGGCGATTTAACTCCAACTAAAATTACAACTTGATTTCCAAATTATACATATCTGAATTCTTACGAATTGTCTTAATTAATTTAAGTCGTTAATCAAGTTAAACCGGTTTGAAACAATCACTTGACTATCAGATTACGCATGCGTTGATACTTCGAAAAACGATGTTTTTATTCATTTGTTTTAATTTTTTCATCTCAAAATCGGTCGAGCTCCACAAATTTATTTTCCAGCTAGAAAAATTGAATATGAAAGTTTTAAAAATGATCATTTTGTATATATATATATAACTTGAGCGATCGACAGATATATTAATGGATGGGTAAATAGATAGAGTGGGGAGATAGAAGCCAATAGAGAAATTTGGTGATTCTATCAAACCGATTAAGACTGGTTAATGACTTAAATTAATTAAAACAAATAATGACTTCAAAATAATAATGTTCTCACATAATAACTTGAAGCAACGAAACTGCCCTCACATTTCTGAACAGTGGTCAGACAATGTGGACCCATCTCCGAGTTACAGCAAATGTCAATCTATAGACGTTTCTTCTTCGAATTCAAGTTAATAAACACCAGACATTCGAGAAATCGTCTTATATATTATGGAATCGAGTTTCGGATTTCTGAAACCAATAATGGACTTCTAGAATAATGCAACACAATTCTTTGAAGGAAAAGTATTGGACGAAATGCCGTCATTGAACATTTTGATATGTCTCTAGAAATTAAAGGAGAGCCAGTTAAACATTTATTGTAGTTTAAAATAAATAAATGAGCTTTTACTGGTTTGTCAGAAATTCTTTAGAAATTCGGTATCACATTTTTGGTGGGAAGGAAAATCTTACATTTTAATACAATAATATATAAGAATCACATTGGAAGAATGAAGGTGGACCATGATATTTATATAAAATTGTTCCACAGGATGTGCAGTATCTAATAATTACCGATTCGAATAGAACACGTCAAGACGAGTATTTTAATATATGACATAGGGATCACCGAATATAGCGTCATAGTCTAATTAAGGTGTAAATCCTGTGTCATGAAAACTTCAAGAAATGAGAATAAAGCCAAGTGAAAAAAATGTGTACTAAGAGCTTTCAATACAACAGATTTTTGAACTGTCGAACCATTCAAACAAACGACATGACGAAGTCTGGAATAATTCGCAATTGGTTTCTTCAAAACGTGTTCCAATTTCCTTGACCTTGGTTTCAATTGCTGCTTTCAAGCCGTCTAATGTTGAGGGCTATGTGAAATATATTCTATCTTTCAAACGTCTCCATAAAAAAAATCGCACGAGTTAAGACCCGGGAAGTAAGGTGGCCACTCTATAATGTTGTATGTTTTCTCAATGGAATATAACCGGATTAGTTTACCGTGAAAATGTTCCGCTGTGAGATTGAAGTTTTGCTCAGTGTGATGAGATCAAGCACCATCTCGCATAATTCAATAATCGATTATCTTTCTTACGTACATTTGATCATCTCGCCGCCGTTTATGTTATAGTGACCTCAGTCATCTAGGGTAGATTCCGTATTAAGAAATAGTCGTATTCATCATAATTTTGAATAGAAACTGCCGGATTGTGTAATTAGACGTTATTTGAGTAATTAGACTATGAAGCTTTGTTTGGGGATCCCACATGTTACATATAAAAATACGGATCTTGACCGGTTCTATCCAAATCTGTAAATATTAAGCGCTGCATACCTTGTAGACATCTGTATAATAGCATTTCACACAACTTTAATCTTTATTTGATAGGTAATCTGCCGCTGTTTCAGCAAAGTGTGTGAGTGTTTTATGAGATTGAAATTCTAGGACAAGGTAACATTATCACTCTCTTGAACATTTAAGAAAAACAAGCATGTTACTTTCATGAATTAAATATCTTATTTCTCGAGAAATTCTTTCGAAAATTTATGAAGGTCTTTCTAAATATGACACGCAAACATTGCTGTGTCGCTTTAGGGCATTTTCTGTCATCATTTATTCCCCAAAATATGCCCCTGCATGATTTCTAAAGGAGTTCCAGCATGATGCTCCGTTTTATGTTCTTTTTTTGTCAAAGGAATGGTACGGAACACCAACATCAATTATGAGAAAGAACAAAATATTTGAGGAGACCTGGCCCTAAAAAAAAGAATCTCATTTTTCAACGAATCATATATATACCTTATACCCTGAGGGAAATGGAGAAGGAATAGTGTCTGGTTTTCTTAAAAGAGTGGCTCTGGGTCAACGCCATGCTCTGAATGGTTATTCTGGTGATTACAAAAAATCCAATGTTTCAGCCGAAATCCAAAATATAAAAGCATTTTTCCTTCGAAATGATTTGGAGTGATAAAAATTTAATGAAATATACTTTAATTGATGCGATAAAAGGAGTTTTTCTTCATTTCTTCAAAATTCCAATTTAAATTTTTCTAATTCATTTTTATAAATACGATTAAATTTAAATCATATTTATCACAAGTTGCTTATCAGATAAGATCACTTTGTAAACCAGAGCAATATTTTTATGACTATTCCAAAATTAGATGTGTATCTAAGATTTTCGTAAAAATATCAAACATTAAAATTCAGGCCAACAACTTTAACAATAAACAAATTGCTAACATTTTTGCATTTAGAATATCACGTCTTTAAATGCACTAACTACGTTCGGCATGTAAGCAAGTCAATCTATATATTTGACACGGTCAATATGTAATTTTCAATATAATCCATCTAATGTAATAAAATCTTATATGCTTCATTACAGTTTTTTGCAAAATTTTCTATGCGACCACGTGTACATGCTTCTTCATTTAAACTTTAAAAAAGATTGACTTGAAGGACATTTTTTTTTTAAATTTCCTCAGTAAATTCGTTAAATAAAAAGTAATAAGTTACAGTTTTTGATTTTTCAATTCAGAAATTTGACATAATTTATTGTTTTCAATTGTGTATACAATTTCTCATGAAAAATGGAGGTAATTAAATATTTAAATATGAAATTGCAAATAAACTGAAATAAGCAAACAATATTATCTGCAACATTTTTTAAAATTTAGCGGAAGTCAGACAGATTAATAATTGACTTTGTAACTATGAAATTGGTTGGCTTTTATTAATTGTGAACATGTATTTGTTCATTTTGTTAAATAAAAATGCATCTCCTTTCCTAAATTGTTATAATAAAAAGGCAAAAGTTACTCAAATATGACAAAATAAACGTACATTTAAAGCAATCTTTTTTCAATCTTATTGTAACACTATTCTTTTACTTGAATTTTTTCTTTACGTAGGATAAAAAAGGTTTAATATCTGTAGAGGAAGCTTTATAATCCAGATAACAGCATCAAGACTGAGTGGTCCCTTTTGTCATTTGGTCATGTTATCAGGATACTAATTCTAAAGTTGCGAGTTCCATCCTCTCCCATCACTAATTTCTACGTATCCCATCCAAATTTTAATCAAAATAAATTACATTTTCAAATGTTTTTATTACTGATGAGAAATCCGCCATATTCAGATTTGATTCAAAATAATAAATTATGTCATGAAATAACAGACAAATTCGGGTTGACATGATAGTAAGTCTTTTGGATGAAGAATTCCAGATTTCCTTAGGATCCACCATGTGCTCTGACCAGTAGCTAGTTCATAATATCCGATGTCTAACATCAAATAATTGCTCAAGAAGAAGTTGGAAGCTTAGGTCTCTTATTTCCACGAACCACGATTCAAAATTACTAGCTCTGTTACAATTATATCAAAGTAAAGTCTGCTTTCTTCTAAAATAAGCAAAATACAAGTAAACTAAGCTTAAGTCTATTCTATTCTGCTGCTTCGTAATTATTGATGTATTTAGCATGTCATAAAAAACCAAATATGCTTTTATTATTATAATATGTCTATGTGAATATCTGAGCACTCTGATTACGATTTTTAAATGCCATGACCTTGTAATATTGCTTTCTGTGCAATCTTAGCGAAGAAGAGAAATGATAGCTTTAATGGATATAAAGTCAAAGAATTATGCCCTAAAGACAACCTTAACGATCATTTGGGTCTTCAAGATGAATTTCGAGATAAAAACAAAGTTCTAGAATCTGACGGTACCTCGATTAGGAGAGAACATACAATATCTTTGCCCTATCATGGAAACTATAAAAAGCTGAGAGACAGAGCTAAAGACAATAAGTTATGAGTAGTAATCGATTGAGATCAAGCAAACAATTCAATGTGTGTTCTCTTTCAACAATGTCTGCCCCAACTAAGTTTCCTGTTTTTGGTAAGCTTCATGCTATTTCGTATGATTATTTCCAATCTTCTGCTTGGTTTCTGCTGCTTGCAAATAGAGAGCGTTATTTGTCTATGTGGTTTGCGTGTGAAACAAAGCCTTGTTATTTGTTATGACGCTTTTCCCTTTGCACCTATGGACAGAGTTTTGAGGGTTATTACCAATAATATAAATATGGTGGGTTTTTATACTAAAATATAAATTTTTTATCATTAATCTTAGTTTATATTAAAATTCATTTTCATTTAAGCATAAAGAACTAAAAATGATATGCTTTGAAATCTGGATTCCGACAAATTGGTGGATAAGACATAAAAATTATACAATATGAGACGAGTCAATTTTGATAAGTTTTAAGTCCCCCGGATCTGGTTGCAATGAAATTTCTAAATAATATAAAGGTAAAGATATATCAACAAATGAAGAACTTAAAAGGATATTCGGTTGAATCTGGCTCTGACAAATTGCCAAATTAGGGATAAAAATGCAACCAGAAGAGTCAATTTTGATAAGTCAGAAGATAATTCCAGAACTGACAGCGCTTCTGTTTGTATTTTATATGGGAATAAAAATATAATAATACCTTTATCGAACTCAACACAATCATATATATTGCAATCTTGTTTCTTTTATTCAACCTCCACTTTATTTTATAATTTATTTCATCTGGGTAAATACAATTGTTTCTTTGAGCTGCCAATTCAGCAGATTTACGCTGTATCACAGCACAAATTACTTTACGAAGATAAAGTCAATATTTTATTATTAAAAGGAAGACTGGCGGAAAGCACGAAACTGAACATAGGATTTAAGTCCCGATTCTAAGAATAATTTTGCCTCGTTTTAATTGAAGTTGTAGGTAAATTTGCTAAAGATTACGAACCCTCTGACTTCTGTGGCAAGGAAGTTTGAAAAGAGAGTTGCCAGCTCCGTACACGTTCAAAATTATAAATTTAAAGTTTCGAGGATGTTAATGTAACGGAATTAAATATTAGCAAGTATATATATCAATTTCTAAAGGAAAATGTTTAAAAAGGGTTCTGAGAATAATAATGTATTTGACTTTTACATTATAAAGTGCTACAAACCATAAAGGAGATGAATACTTTTTTTTTACTTTTAATGTTCTAATTAACAATCAATATTGAAATTTTTTTACTTCGAAACTTGTTTTAACTGTAAATAATACCATAAGACCTTATAGCCGCTAATGTTAAAAATAATTCAAATACATGTTGTCTTTTGCTTAAGTCTGGTCTCGCATTCATGATGATACTTTTTTTTACTTTTTTGTTTTAACTGGAAGTCATAACATAAGATTTCACAACCGTTAATGTTAAAAAGCATCCAATTACATGTTGTCTTTTGCTTAAGTCTGTTCTGACATTCATCTTGACATTTTTTTACTTCGAAATTTGTTTTTACTCGAAATCATACTGTAATACCTCATAGTCGCTAAAGTTAGATCTCACATTCCTCCTGCAAGATATTCAGTGGATTCCAAAATTTAGTTTTTCAAGATGCTTGGTGCAAAAAAAAAAAAATTATTTAATTTCACTGTGAGCTTGATTTGCATGCAAGACATCCTTCGTATGTGCATGATGACTTCCATAACTGAGTTGAAAAAAGAGATGTCTGGAAACCTCTTTTCTTGGGTTTGTAATAATATTTTAAACTAGCAAAATTTTCTTTCAAACTTACAAAATCCTGCTTACATAATAAGCAGTTACTTAAAATCCCGCAATCCGGGCTGTTATCGATAATCAATGGCTACAGATGACCTTCAGGAAACATACCTTTTTTGCCATAAAAGTAAAGATTTTCTTCTTTCAGGCCTTCACGCTTTCACGCGACTTGATAAAAAATCCTCGGAAGCAGGTCTCTTCCTAAATATAGGTAACCGATACTTCTAGAAAAAGTATTATTACTGTGATCAGCGTGTTCCAAAGGGAAGTCATTAAATGTCGACTCGATTTTCCTTCTTCCGGTCGTGAATCGATTTCTATGCCTTTTCTTCATCTGGAGTATCAAAAAACTGTTTAGTGTCACGTAAAGTTTAGTATCTCGTCATTGAGGGAAGTATAAAATCTATTTAGAGGGAAGGAAAATATTCTCAAGTTTCAGGTCTTTCAAAATCTATAATTAACTATAGGTGTCTCCATAAATTCTTTTCCAATCTCTCCATAAAAAAGAATGAAATAAGAAAATTTCAACGCTTAAAATCATTGTTTTGCCCAACAGGAATCATTGTTAAACATAAAGAATTAAGTAGACTGAAATTATGACATCAAACCTCGACTTTAAAAAAATTGGGAATATATGGTTACGAATTTCTCCTCCACCGAGTTCGTTTCATAGTCGGTATAGAGTGTGAAAAACACAATCAGCAAGTCTAAGTAAAAATCAATGATGACGTTTGCTTATACGAAGCCTAGAAAGCACTAAGACGACAAATATGTACAGCCGAGACTTGTACACACACAGTAGCCACCAACAGACCACAAATAGTAACAACATCCGCAGCACACAAATGGACTAGACAGAATTCAGCAAGAGAGGGGATCCTTGAAACTTTGCTCTATGGTCTCTCCAGACGGCTAACACTCATCTGTCTCTTCTCTTTTTAGCCGTCGGTTTACTACTTCATACAAAATTGGTAGTTCAATTCACAACGACTATTCGTAGTTTGATAGTTCCGACCTTTTATAGTCCCCGAGGGGCGGGGCTAGAAGCTTCTGGGCCAATAAGAGCGTATCTAGAAGTATCTTGGTTCCTACTGGATGGACTGTGACGATTTTCGATGTTTCTAGCAATATACATTTTGTCGCTGAAGTCAGCAAATGCGTCCCCAATCTCCGAGATCTCTAATGTGGAACCCGATCAGCACCCACAGGGCTGATCATACAATGGTCTTTCTTACGATAACATTATTCGTGTGGAGAAACACAATTACAGACTCGTAACAATATCACTTTTTTTTCATAAATTTATAATCAACTATATAAATTAAAAACTAACTTAAAGAACATTAATTTAAATATACATACCCCATCCAATTTGCCATTTTTTTCTAGTTTTGAAAATTATGAGTCTTCGTTTTAAATCTCCAAGGGATCTTTTATTTGTCTATTTTGAAATATATATATAGTATATAAAACTAAACTTATTATTGTTGTATTGAACTTTAAACTAAATAATATAATGCTGTCTGTATCACTAGTTCCAAATAGCGAAATATTAATTATAATTTTTTTAGATCTTTCTTTTTCCATATTAATTATTATTTCCTCCTATTTTTATGACTTCATTTATTCTAGTATTTTTTTAATTAATACTAATACTAATAACTAGTATTAATTAAAAAGTAACTTCAGTATTAGTTCCAGTATTTACTCTAATAATTGTTAATAGTTATAAATAAATTGTTTCCAGAAACGAAGAAAAATATGGCTATCTAATTTGCCATTTTCAATTAGGAAATATGCCATTTACACTGATAAACGTTAAAAAATTCATGGGTAAATAAAAGAAATCCAAATTTTTCCTAATCTTGGTTTAGTTATATTAAATCTCTGTTTCCAAACAATTCAAAAGCTATTTTGGGATGTCTTCGAATTTTGAAATTAAGTTTAGAGGGCAAGGACATCAGCAGAATAGTTACACTTTTATCCAAACTCCGCACCATCACAGCAGGAGAACATTTGATTAGTTCTAGCAAGTTTAACTTGCACCTGGTTTATATAAACACTGAATCATTAATGGAATCGAGCTCTAGGCTATGAACCTTTCATCTCCAAAGTCGGCATCTTATAAACAGAGCAATATGGGCCCTTTGTTTGAAGTTGCAAAATTAAATTTTAAAACTAAAATTAGATAGAAAAAAGTGAATATTTTAAAATTCTAATGAGTTTTTAATTTCAAAATCATATTACTATAATTTTATTGAATGAATTCTGAAAAACTCTACACATTTTCACCGCTGTCAAAACCCAAAAATATTCTTGGAACCAACTAGCTCTGAAATCCACCAAAAAAAGATATTTCACAGAGTATTTGAAATTTCTCAAAAATCATACTGATAATTTCTCACTTGCATATATGTAAGCATGTATTAAAATGCGATCAATAAAAGAAAACAATGAAACCTAATTCCAATTTTGTTTCCATTTAAATTTAATAATTTAATGTTGTAAATAGTTCATAAATGGATTATAAACCATTCAGAATGGGTTCAAAGTAAGAATTAGAAAAAAGACTGATTTTTGTACATTTTAAAGTGAAGCAGCTATATTATAATGTTAGTGTTAGACAAGAAATAATGATAGCACTCAATAGTGAGAGCTTATGGAACAAGAAATGTTGCACTTTGGTTTAAAACTGAAGAGGTAGAAAATAAATACTTTTTCTGCTTTCTCCAATGATATTGTAAACTTATAGTTCAGTTGCAACCATTGATCGCAACAGTATTCCTAAAAATTGTAATCGAAATTTTTGTGAATACAGTTTTTTAATCTCTACTCCTGTTGTAATTATCGTAAATTGCTCAATTACATATTTCTTAGATTTTTATGATATGAAGTTTAAGGAGAAGAGCTTAATGATCATTTTTCTATTTACTTCTGAGAAAGGTATAGCGCTCTCAATTACGTATGATAGTTTTCACTGAGAAACAATTGAGCGTAAGGTGTTTAATGTAATATAAATATGCACTTTTTTGCAATTGGAATAATTTATTATATAAAACTTTTTTGCAATATGCGTATATATTTCTTCACACATTTAAAATTTCTTTGTTAATAATTATTTAAAACCATTTGATATAAAATATGAAATTAAACAAATTAATTTATGACAAGGAAAATGAAAGCTTAGTAATAATGGGCAAATTTGAAAATGAAAATTTAGAAGCTACATTTTAAAAAGATTCTTCACAAATCATTGATGATTTTTTAATGGATGTGAATGAATATTTTTGCACATTGATAAAATTGAAAGTTGAAAAGATAATTATTCGAATGTCTGCATACCTGATAGAGTTATGAATAAGTCTGAAAAATATCAATTTGACTAAATTATGATTTTACTTGTCACAGAATGAGGAATTTGACGATGAGGATGAGGAGTGATAAAAAGAAGACCTGATAAAAATTCAATTCACATATTCTTTCATTTAAGTATATGGTAGGGAAGAAGTGTTTGTCCTATTAGAAAAAAGGCCAAAGAAAATAAATTAAATAGTAGATTGATTGCTCTACCTGACAACAGAAGATTGAATGCTAATAATGAATTGAACAGTGGTCTGAACAAATTTTATATATTCTTTTAAATTTTATACATTTTCTTATTGTGTCCGCATTTCCTAAGAATGTCATTTTTGTTCTTATAAAAGTTCATTTCCCAGCTTTTTTGGCAAAATTGTGGATATAATTTACTCCAGTTAAAAGATACTAAATAACTATGCAAATTTATACGCGATATTCTATGAATTAATATTTTCCCACCAAAGAACAATTTGGAATAGCAGGAAACCTATAATTTAATACATTTTCAGACTATAAGCAGAATTTCTCATATTGCTTTTTCTTTATTCTTCATTTCATCATTCATTTCAAGCATATTTTAGTGAAAGTAATTCGTTCTTGTGATTAGAATTACAGATCACAAACTGACAACTCCAACTCGTTCAAAGGCACACGAATAAAACTGAATGACTGGACCACCAAGACAGCAATACTGGCGGAAATTGTAATCTTCAAGATCATCGCCGGGGACGGTACAACTCTTCCGTTGGGAAATGTGTCCTGTCATCGATGGGAGGTAACCAACTCTCATATTTTTTTAACCACCAGTGTGGTAAAAACAAACCACTAAACCGGAAGCGTCTCATCCTCATTTTTGAGATTCCACCCAGTAAGAATTCGGAACAAGTGCTCCCAAACACCCGTAGTCTCGGAGATGAATGGAAACACTACTGTAAGCAACGGCGTAATTATCAAGGGCCGCCAAATAAAAAATAATTAATTTTAAAATATGTATATTTTTAAAGCTATATTATTTCAATATTCATGAAAATTAAAAAGACTACACAAAATATATTAATTTGAAAGATATATTTTTTAATCATAATAATAATTTGATATCCATTTCAAATATTTATGTGAGAATAAAATATAAGTGATGATAATCTGGAACCGTCATGATTTTACACAAGAATTATCATGATTCACCTTAAGATTTTATAACGTTCATATTAATCTGGGATTTCGTTTACCCCAGAGATGTGAAGAGAATAATTTGCAAAATAAAGGCAGTCCAAATGCCAGTACGGTTTACCACTATTTAATGGAATGTATAGAGATCTCAAAGTTAAGGAAAGACCTGAAGATTGTAAATATTGATTTAAGTACAGTCCTCATGGTACCAGGTAATCTCAAAATCTAAATGATGTCAAAGATTGATAGTTTCATTCCAACTGTTTGAGAGTGTGTAGATGGGAGAAAAACAACTATTTACTTCCCCGAAAGGAATATTAGTTTGGCTGTTAGGTCAATGTAAGGTTGGACAATACTAATTCAGCAGTCGACCCCAACAAATCCTGTAGATACTGTTACATTCAGTGGCGGCGGGGTGGTCGGCTGTATACAAGAAATTCAAATGCCAATCAGTATAGAAAAAATATCTCATTTTTAGTGTAACATAAAAAATCTAAACTTCTGTCGGCAAGTTGGAAGGCAAAGGTAGATCCTTTACTTCTAAGTTATTTTCTGACAACATAAATTGTTGATGTTAGAAACAATCAATATTAGGACTTGAAAGTCACTTTTTAGTTTCTAAAGCGTAAGATACTGTACTTATCGAAAATCTTTAAAATACATAAGCCGTCCCTCTCAATTTGAAGAAGTGGATTTATTTTTCTAATTCAACCCTCCATCCTTCTTAATTTGAAAATTTCAACCCCCCATTTTCACGCTCCTTGAGCAAGATGAATTTTCCAGCTAGCCCGAAATTTTTATATTTCTAATAATTATCAAGTTTACAAAATAACAAGAGCTTTATATATATATATATATATATATATATATATATATATATACTCGAAAATGTATATTAAAATTTAAGCATTTGTTTTATTACATAAAAAAAGCTTTGGAAGTTATAAACGTTATATGCTCTGCATCGAATAAAAGAGAAACCCACACAATTTGCTTTGAAGAAAATGTTAGTGTCCCTGCTTCGTTGGAGCTCTTTGTTAAAAATAAATGTTTTAATCATACGCTGACTTGGCTTCAGCGAATCAATTTATTGTAACCCTGCTGACATGGGATCAGCAAATGAAAGAATAGAACAGTTTCGTAGTGAATTGTTGTGGTTGGACCTTCGTCAAATAAAAAGTGGGCATTGAAATAGTCTTTTGATTTTAACAAAGATTACAATTCACTTATTAAAAAATGAAGCAGAATTAAACCAGATTAAATGAACCAGATTAAATGAACCAGATTAAATTTATGGTAATTTCGTACCAGCTAGAGAAATGAAAACCTAAGGAAATGCCAACTAAAAATATCAAATATTTTTAACTAAATTTCAAGCTCGCTTTTTTCTAAAATTCTGTATTATTTCTAATTTTTTAAATTTTTTACTAAATTACACAAGAATACGGAATATAAACTCACAAAATAATAAGCCAGAAATTAAACTTATTCGTTTCTGTAATATAAATTCTTTTCAAACGTAAAGTACTCCTATTTAAGATAAAACATCCTACTTTAATTTAAAGATACGAGTTACTTCTACTTTGATTTATGAATATAACAAAATAGTTCCTTTTTCTTAACATTATATCTTCTATATCTCTTAGTAAAGCTGCGGAATTAGAAAAACTGCGGTGATTCTTTAGTTTCTGGTTAAAATCTGCGGTAATTTCCAATTCCTTTTTTTTTTTTTTTACTATTTCAATACCAACATGAATTTTTCTCTGTTGGTCATGAACTGTTTATGAATAAAATGTCATCTAAAATCCTAAATTAATCTTCTATCACTTAAAAAAATATATGAAAATTTAACTATTTGAGTTAACACGACTATTACTTGATCTTTAACAGCAAAATCATAATACTTAATTAGTTAGTTATGCTAACGTCCCATTTTTAAAGCAACACTAGAGCTATTTTGGGACCAAAGTTCGTAATTTTGAACCTTGTTCAGATGACGAGGATGACACCTCATCTAACATCTCCCCTATTTAAATATTGATTTTTTTTTCATCTAAAGTAAGCACAAATTCTCATTATTCAGTTTCATTACAATGATTCCTAATTGTTAATATACTTCATTAGATTACTAACAATTTTTTTAAATTACAAAGGAGATTTTAGAACCTCATAATTTTGAATCGTAACCCAATGTTAAGAAAATAATTAATGTTATAACATTAAATTTTTCAAACTTCCATATTACACCAATGGGAAAAGTTTTGGTCACTCATTAATACAACTACTTGCGGTTGACAAAGCAAATGAATTTCCGATGAAGCCCTTATATAAATAAAAATGAATGTTTGTCTGTATGTCTCTTATGATCTGCCATACCGCTCATCCAATTTCGATAAAACTTCGACAACATATAACTTGCACGAAAGTTATAGGCATAATGTAATCATCTAAAGCTTTAAAAAATATTTTCATATCTATTTACCACATCTATTATCCATTGATTAACCACCAACAACTCGCCAAGGAGACACAACATATTCAGTAAAGATGCTAAATTCAAGACAGACGTTAATATTCCGCACCTATTGTATGACATTAAATGCAAGTCTTTCTCTGAGGTAATAGCTTTATTACAGAGTGTGGGTGAAAGTTTTAAGAGAATCAATCCTATAGGTTTGAAATTTTAACTAAACATTTATTAAAATTTTGCATTTCTTTTTCAGTAACTTCCAAAATTATTATAGTACAAATAATTTTGCACCATTTTAATTTTCAAAAAGCTATCTTTTCAACCATGTTAAAGAATTTATGTTATAAATACATTTTCTATCTTTAATCAATTTTAAAAGAAAATATTTTAAGGCAACACGGTACCATCTAAATTTTTTTTTAATTTTAATATTTGAAATTAGATTTTAAGTGTGTCTTATCTTAAATAGCATTCTATAACTTCCCACAAAAAAAATTGAATTATTTCAACAATTTTTGAAAAATTTAATTTTTTTTTTAAAAAAAAGGATGTTTTTTTAAATCCTAAAACGTTTTTAAATATTAAAATTTTTTCACAAAATTTTTTTCAAGTAGTTAGTTATATATTACATAAAAGTTACTATGAAATTTAACCTCCTGATAATAATTATTTAATTATAAATATTTTTATTGTTAAACATAGAAAAAAATCTGAAAAAAAAAACACATATTTTGAGTTTGAATACTTAAAAAAAATAACTATTCATCTTAGAGAAAATTCCATAGTAAATTTTATAAAACTTGTATTTAGGAATATTCACGCAAAAATTTCACATCTCTACACCAATTTTTAAAAAAGCCTTAGGCTTTCGAAGAACAGCACGTAAATAAAATTACAACAGGGAGAAAAACGAATTTAAAGATTTCAAATTGCAATAACTTGATATGAAATTCATAGAACAGCCTGAAACTTCTACAAAATGTTTATTTATTTATTCTTAACTGTATTATATAGACATATTTAGAAAAGTCGGCTTTATCAAATGAGACAATAAAAAAAATTCGGTCTTTTCATGATTTTTCATCAGAATGTGTTGCCTTAATCACATATTTTAACATTAAACTTCAGAATTCTGAAAGAGTATTAAACGAAGCAAGGGATACAATAAATAGTTTCTTTCATTATTATTTTGAAAGAACGCCAAGGTAAAAGAATACACAAATCTAATACATAAAAAGGAATATTTGTTTGTAGAATATAATCGTAAAAATAGAATAAATATTATTTATACAGCTTCTTTATATATCCTTCAGTTTGAATGAATGTATGAATTTCTGGCAAGAAAATAAATACCATTCTTAATTAAACAAGATGGCTATTTTAAAACGATATTTCCAAGATTATTTCTTCTGTGGCAGCAATGCGCCGGATACCAGATAGTTTTAAGTAAAAAGTAGCTTTTGCAACATTCATTATATACTTTTAGAAGAAAAAAGGCAGGAAGAAATACTTCATCTTTATAATATGATATATCTTAAGAAACTATAGTGTTTTAAAGTAAAATTTATAAAATAAAAACTGTTATAAGGCCTAGACTAAAAAATAAAATAGGTGGCTTTTATAAGATAAAATATTTGTGTCATATGTCTTTCGAAAAAATGTATTCACTGAATAGACATTTTAAGAATTTTCAGAAATAGAATTCGTAGTTTCATTGGCTTTCTGTCTCCATGTTATGTCTTTCAAGCAACTTGTGGTTTCTATTTTTGTGCGTTTCGAATTTGAATAGCATTTCTATAAGATGTCCCGTTGCCATTCTATCTCTATCGTATTTTTTTTTTCTAAAAAAATTCATGATCATCAGTAATTTAAAGCTCTTACTTTGTTATTTTATAATAAAAAGAAAACTGCATTCGTAATTTTTTTTTCTTTTTACACTAGATATCTTGGATATCACTTTTACATTAAGATGCTTTATGATGAAATTTTATTTTTTGATGCATGGCAAATAATATTTTTATGTGTATCACAAAAATATACTAATTTGCAACTTAATAATAATTTCAACTGATTTACATTTTTATTAACCTCGGGGAAATACTTGGAATGAATGTAGCAAAATCTATGCTAAAAATATTTTGAAATCCGAATTATATTATCTTAAATGGTGAATTCCTTACTTAAAAAAAAAGAAAATATCCATTTCACAAAGTCGAATTTTAAAAGTGAATGTAATTTATTTTTCAAAAAGAAAAATAAATAAAATTAAGATTTTTAATTTGTAACAAGCAAATAAAAAAAGTGTTTGAGACAAAATGAGATTCAAATTTGTGTATTGGATACCAAATTTAAAAAATTATAAAAATAAAAATAAATCCCATTTTCGATGAAAAGGGGAATATTTTCTTTTTCATAAAAACACTTCTCAATTATTTTTATTTGCTATTCCCTCTACGTGTTGTTCTGAATTTCGTCCTTTCTAGTCACTAGAATATAAACAAAAAGGAAAAGAGGGATATCAATTTCTATATGTAGAGAAAATAGAATAAATACCTTACCCGATATCCCCCTTTTGAGATTCAAGTACAAAAGGTATAGGGAATCAATAAAAGCAACGCTTATGTATGTATACAATGTATAAATAGTCCTTAACATAAATGGTCTTTCGCTTTTGTTAAAAAACAAAAACAAAACATATTTTATGAGTAAGATTAATGAATATTTTTATGAACTATAAATATATTGTCTATAATGAGTGCCTACCATTAGTTTAGTGCATTCAGGTTAGCATTATACGAAGCTGAAAAATAATATTATAAATTTTATATTACAGATGAACTCTTAACGAAGATAACTTTTAAAAAGTTTGGCTGGTGTGAATTTGTTGTTATTATTTATGCACTTTACCAGCCCGCTGACAGTTATCTGCCGGCGATTTAAGCAAAATATTGTTTTTGCTGCATTCACCTAATTGGCCCAAGAGTACGACTTAGATACTTAGTGTGCCACATTCGTTTGCACATCCCCTTTTTACAAGGGGGAACACAATCACACACTTTACTGATAGAACACAGAAGAACAACTATGCTCGAACTTGGATTCAAACTGAAGGTGGTTTGACTGCTAGATCTTTTCCCAGATGTCTAACTCAAACGTGGACTAATTCCATCTGGAATTTTTCAGAGAAATTAAAGTATCCCCATGTGTTGGTTATTATATACCACCCTCAGAGGTTACCCCGTTCTGCGAAATAGAGATGTTCAAAAAACTATACCTCAGTTTGATTAAACATTTACTAAAGGATTTCATTAAATTAGGTTTGATGAACTAAGTAGAATTAATAAAAACCACCAACAGAACATAGAATAAATTGTCCATAATCCACACATCATTCATGAATTTTTTTTTTGTCTTATGTAATGTATTGTACATCGAGACATATTTTTCCAGAGGAACATAGAGATATTTTTCTTTCGCTATTTCCTAATAAGTATTTGATTATTTTAATTTTCTTTTTTTCAAAAAGCCAAATTAACTATTTTTATTTATAATTAAGATAATTTTAATTTAGAGAAAATTATTTAAGGTACGCGACTACATTTTGGGTTGAATTTTCTTGAAAAGTTTTCTAAAATAATTATATTTTCATTTTTCATTTTTTTTTTTCCGTAAAAAATATTGAAGTTGTATAAGACCAAATATTTAAAGAAAATAATTTTTTCAAAAATTTTATAAAAGAAAATGCAGTTTCCTCGGTCAAATAAAAAAAAACTACGTTAATTTCTCTCTGTCTTTCGGTCATTACAAGTACTTAAAAAGATTTTCAACAATATATACATTAACATTGGTGGTATGTCAATCTTTAGAGATTTTTTCCCAAAAACTTTAATCCACTGATGTATCAAAAAATAAA
>JAPMOQ010048734.1:134708-151600 GCA_026543055.1 Argiope trifasciata
AGAAAAAAAAACAGCTAAAATTTCATTTGTATAAGTTGTTGCAGTTTTCGAATTACTTCATTTTCATCCAGATGGAAATACAAATGAACAGGTTGTCAATTCCTTGATGAATTTTATTCAAAATTTGACACCTATTTATTCTTTAGACAATTTATATACTAAATTTTATCTATCTGATACTAAAAGTACTGTTGTCATTTTGTTTATTGGTACTCGGAAAGCCAGATAGACAGACTTCTTTCAAATAGATTTCACTCAAAATTTAATGTCTCGATACAAATTTCATGCAAAGATGGCATATATAACTTCATCTGTCTAGCTCAAAGTGCCTTTGAACATTTATGAGAATAGGCAAAAAAGTAACATACAAACATAATTCCAAAATTAAGTTTTTCGAATTTGGAAAGACAGAAAACGCGAAAAGTTTCGATTTTTCGATTTTTTTCGCAAATATATTATTATTTTATTTATATTCTGAGCACAAGAAAGTAAAAGCATTAAGAAAATAAAACTTTCTTTGATTACAAACTTAATTCAACAAAATTTATCATAGCATTTGCTAACTTAGAGGTCTACCAATGGTCTCATCAAATGAACAAAAATTCATGTATTAGAGTAATTATAAATTCTGTTATTAAAAAGAATTACTAAACACACATTCATAAACTTAAATAAATCCTACGCCCTCATAAAGATAAGAGTTTACTTCAAGAAATAAATGTTGATTTCCCTTTTGATAAAGTCCTCCTAGTCTGGAATAAAAAATTGTCAAACGAAATAAATTAGAAACAACACTGGTAAAAGCAGACTTTTAAGATGGTAGTCTCAGCAATAATAAATAATTTCTGTGTATAAAATGCTGATGAAAGTAGCATAGAAATCAAGCTTATCACAAATTGCCGAATAGCAACGGTCAAATATTAAAAAAAGATCATACTAATTTCAAATTGCTTCGTCCATTAACCATTTTTGTAACTATACTGAATCCAATGATTCGCTTCACTAACTATTGGAGCTTCAAAATATTATTAAAAATGTTCTGAAGATATTACGCCATGTCACAAAAGCGGGCATTCTGTCAGAGGAAAGAAGATATAAATGGAATAATATAATATGTTACAAACAGTTAATACCACACCTCCATTTCTAGGGTACGTATGACCCTTTTCCGGTTAGGTATTGATATATGTGGAATTTATTTTTTAAAAAAAATTATACAGCGTTTAATTGAAAGAAACAAGCAAATGACAAAATACGAAAACATATAGCGTAAAAAGAAATGATAAAAACTAGAATGAAGAATATCTGGAGTCAAATGAAACTGGATGAATGAAAATGATAAGTGTAAATGAAAATATAAAGGAATTATGGAGTTAGTTACTTGGGGCGTTAAAAAATTTAATATGAATAAAATGCGGGTATATTTGGGGACACCCTAAGAAATTGATCAGGTTAATCTAACTGTAACATCTAATATAAAGAATCTAATCATGTTTATGATTATTTTTGGAAGATAAATTACCAAGGACTCTTTTATACCAAAGATTCACCAGCGAAGAAGAGAGTTTTCGAAGGTGCCATGAAAGAGTGAAAGCGCAGGATGTCGTGAAGTCGATGGGATTTCCAAATTTTCCACAAGAGCAATAGTTATCTTCCGATAAATGGAAGCGATGAAGAAAAGAAGGGAATGGATCATGTCTTGTGACGAACAGGATTTTTCTCAAGTCCAGGAATGGTTGCAATTTCCCTGTTTTGATGACTTGAAAAACAGAACGACTAATATATCCCCCATCCCAAAGCATTTGCCATTTTCTTATAAATATTTTCTGAAGTTTCGTTTAAGATGATACTGGGGTTTAGAAGCTTCCATTAATACACCATCCATGATGGCTGCTTTTGCTAGAACATCAGCTTTTTGATTACCGCAATAAACAGTATAGGCTTTGATCCATCTTAAGATAATATTTGGATTTCGGAGGAGTACAGACAGGATGTGTCGTACAAGTTGATGAGGAAAATTGAGATATTTTGTTACTAGCAAACTTGAAAGAATGTCTGTCCAGATTTTAATCGTCCCATTTCCTTCACCAGCTCGTATAATAGCTCTTTTCGGTTCAAGCAATTCGGCTTGAAACACAGTAGGGAATTCCCTAGTTTTTCTTTCCTTTCAAGGACTTTCAGGTCATTTTTGAATGCACAATATGAACAAACTGTTCCTAGCACTGTTTCAAACAGAAAGTTCAATCAAGTGCAAATATAGGCTTCATCACTGCCATATGAGCAATCGAGGTGAGACTTAAAATTAATGTACGATTTCTCGTCAAGCATGTCAAAATCTTGACAATCTTCCAAAAACTCTCTGAAGTCTACGTATGAGTGTATTCCAGAAATTCTAACAAATTTCTTTTAAAATTGCAATCAAAAATTGTCATGATTATGTTTGACCAGTAAACTTTCCAAAATATTTCAATTTTGGCACCAGTATATTAGTCTTAAGTCTTGATTGATTTACAAAAAATGAAAATCACTATTGAAACTGCTCTTTTAGATATTTTCCACGACCATCTTAAAGAAAACATCAAATTCAGGTTAATCGCTCGGAATTTCTCCAAGGTTGGTAATAAAACGAATATTTGTTTGCGTATATGAATGAGTCTGCCATATGAAACCAGACCATTTGATCTAGAGCTTGATATGTACACATTTGCTTTGGAGGATAAAAAAGCACAACTTGATAGATTCTCTTTAGAAAATTTAATTAGTTAAAAAATTAAGCTAACATTTGGAATTTTTCTGCGATAACTTCCAAAAATATTACAGCAGAAAAAAAATTTAACCCTTTTGAAAATGGCCTTTTTTTCTCTGTTATGTTTTAACCTATAAATTAAGTTGATTTTTAATAAATTTTTTTAAATGTTACAATCATATTTTCAAACAATAAATTTTTCATAAAATGAAAGTAGAATTTAACCTGCAAAAGCACGTTAAGAGTGTGTCAGTGCTTTGCCGTCATTTTGACAAAAACTCAAACAGAACGATTAAATTAACTCTTATTGCAAATTAAACCGATGAAAGTGTGATGTTCAGCACGCATTTAGAAGTAAGCATAGTATTATGGAATAAATATAAAATGTGATATTTTCCACATAATTATACAATAGCCGATTGCAAATCAGAGAGAGGTATAGTATAATAAACAAATTATCATAAGGATTCTATAATGATGTGAGTTACGCGACTGTCGAACTTTGAAATTTAAATATATTTGACTGATAAGTTATAAAAAGAGCAAAATACATAAATATTTAATACATCAAAATTTTAGAACGCATTACTTCTGAAGAACCAGCTCGTCGCCAATGGCTGCTAGTACGTAACTAAATGCATGCACCTAGAGGTATCGCATTCATTGACGCACGTGAAGACATACTGATATACATTTAAAAGATATATGTTTAATGCATCCATCAATAATATTTGGGATTCGCTCATATAGATCATTATATTGTTGGGATATTCTTTTCGCATGTAATCTAAAGGACAGACGGACTTCCCATTATTCGATTTTGCTCAAAGAAGAAGTACAATCTTGGTGTAAGAATCACAAACCAAATGTCAACCTTTTTGCCATTATACATAAATTGTTATACATACAATAGATGGGCACAGAGTTCTTTAACATTTACTTTGGGTTCAAAGTTACTTAAAATTAGGAAGTTTTAAGGACTGACTATGTTTGTCGATTTATATTCGTGCATAATAAAGTAAAATGCAAAAAATTAAGAAAATGTTTGCTCCTTTATTCCCAAACGCTTTGCGACGAGTTTGAAAAAATTAAGCTTGAAAACAACTCTAAAATTGTCATTTTAAACACCATCTTATATATACATAAATATTAAGAAGTCAACAATCCAAGCAATTGTTCCCACCAAACGACAATCCTTTTGGCGAATTCATTTGTGGAGAGGTTATCCTGATTGAAAAATTCCAGTTGCACTGACTCTCCTTTTTCCAGTAGCTTTGACACTGGCCTTAATAACGGTCGGCTTCATCGATTTTTGTATCAACCTAAATCATTTGCCGTAGCTTCCCATGAACAAAGCATGGGCGAATAACCCCGTAATGGAAATATCCAAATCAATCTTCCCGAACAGAAATATCCATTACGAAAATGGAAAAAAGTCTTTATCAATGTATTCGGTTTATCTAGTCTGCTATGTCTGCATTAAGTCGGTGATTAATGGTCGTCACGTATTTATAATAAAATGATGCAAACGGCTGTAAGAAAGGAGATTAAAAGCTGAATATCTACTAGCTACAAAATTTAACACACGTAATTGTCTACCTTGTAAAATTTTACGTCAACTAGAAAATTTCAAATTTTATTAAACAAGAAGTTTGCATAAATAATCCAGAAGAAAAAAGTAAGCAAAAAAAACTAATAAATGAAATCTACTACCGCAAATTTCAAGCTATCATGTGAGAACATTATTATTTTTTTAAATTATTATTTTTATTGATTACTTAAGTCATTAACCAGTTTAAATTGATTTTAAAGAATAACGAGATTTCTCTAATATTTTTATGTATATTCTTCTCTCTTTGAGTGTGTCTTTATAGAAAAATATATATATATATATATATATATATATATATATATATGCATCTCTATTTTAATCAGTTGAAATTATTCCTGAACCAACAATCTTACAATCCTTATCGATTAAACAAATAATATTTTAACTTGTTTGATTTGCTTTAAAAAAAAGTTGCTCAAATTAGGAAATAACACTGTGAATTCCAAGAAAAAAAATAAAACAGCAGATGATTGATAATTCAAAAGCTATTCAATTAAAGCCGACTCCAGAATAAAACTACATTAGAAGGGACCATTGATAATGGAAGAACTATACTGTGAAAGCCGATTCCAAAATAAAAAAGGATAAATCGCCAATTTACTGTCTACGCATTTTGAGACTTCAACAATTTTTTGCCTTCACATTTTGAGGCTTCAACAATGTGATCCCTTCACACTTTGAGGCTCCCAAAATTTCAAGTGCCGGGATGGCCTGGTGGTAAGGTCTCGGCTTCGGAACCGAAGGGTTTCTGGTTCGAGGCTCGATTCCACCGAAGAACCGTCGTGTAAGGGGATCTCTTGCACGTAAAATCCGTCAGGCCAAACGTCCTCCCACTGCTTGTGGTGTGGTGTGGTGTGGTGTGGTGTGGAGAGGGGAGTGCCAGCTCAGGTGTCGTCCTCGTCATCTGACCCTGGTTCATAGCCCCAGTGTAACTTTAAAACGGGACGTTAATATAACTAAACTAAACCAAAATTTCAAGTGAAAAATGCTCCTGCTTGTTATCATGTGAGAACTTGATAACAGGCAGGAGTGGATAATCCAAGACTTTCTCTGAAAACTTCTGTCAGAAAACGCCTACCATGGCAGTGGCGTACAATAGTTATGAAATATTAACCTTTTGGCATGAATTTAGCATTTTTATTATTGTGTTATTCTTGGCGAATTATTTGGCGATTAATTTCTTGCATGTGTTAATAGTATCCCAAACTCGAATTTGTATTCTAGATAATTTTTTGCTGATTTTTGATTTTTTTTTGTTTGTTTTTTTTGCGACTGAAACATAGATTGCATTTTTAAATAATCGAGTTTACATACCTCTAAACGGATATACCTTTAATAAGTTAACTTCACTTTAGATTTGACTTAAAACTCAATAGGAATCTGCAATATCTAATATGTGTATCAAATCATACCTATTTTGCTCCCTTCGTTTTATAGTTTTCGTGTTAACTTTTTCTCGAGCAGCTGGACAGACAGATCTCCTCTGAAATCATTTGATTCAAAATTTTATTGAAATTCGCAAATTTATTCCAGGCATTTATACCTTATTCCAACCGTCTAGATAGATTAAAGCGTTTTGAGTTATCTTTGTCATACGCAGTGGTACTTTTTCCAAAAATGTGTCTCTTGAATTAAGAGAGTTTAAAACGCAGAGTTTCGTCAAAATCTCGAATTCTAATATTTTGACAAATAAGTATAGAGAAAATAATATATTTTCTCTATACTGCGCATAAGTGAAAGTAAAAAAATGCAGGTATTTTTTCTTAAATAATCTAGAATCACAAGAGGGAAAAAAGAGGCAACTTTAGAAGCAATCTAGTTGCTCAAACGACATTGAGAGAGGTGGTTATCCAGAAATCAATAGTATATTCATGAAAAGTCTACCCTCCACCAGCTACCCTACGGAGTGAAAGTAAGCAACCCTGTGTTTATACGGAATATACGCTTGCTATGATTACAGATATGCCTGAACTGGGGAATTTAACTCGCTTCACAACTTTTTTGAGCCTTATAAAGTAGTTGATGCCTGTAAAATTTTGCCTTTCTGCAATAAAGGATGAGCGCCAGTTAACAAAAATATTTTTCTGCAATTAAAAATAGACAATCCCCTCAATTCAAAGACAAATATTATTTATGCTGCAACTTCAAGCGTATTGGCATGTTAAGTACTTTAACTCATCATTTTAGTTTTAATTTAATGATTAAAAATTATTTATCACATATATGTGATGGATACATGTGGGGTGAATATTATGTATGCCATTATAATTGAAATCATACATTTTGGAGTGATCTGTTCTCATTCAAAAGTGCACAAAGAAGATTGGTAAAAATTGATTCACGATAAAAAGAGTCCAAACATTCATGAATTTAATCTATAGTTTAACTTCTATTATTATGATCCCTCTTACACGCCAAATCTAAATAAATCACATCACCTCAAATGTTACCCCCATTATCTAATCATGTTTCAAAACTAGAAGAAGCATTCCGATTCGGGAAAAGTTCGTGTTGCTCTAAAACAGAACATTAGTATACCTAAATAAAACATTAATAGGCCTAATTTTTTATTTTACCTATATAAGGGTCTTTACAGAGAAAAAGGGATTTTGTACAAAGAAAACATTATTTTAAAATTATCTATAAGAGCTTTTTTTCTATTTTCTCTCATGATGACAAAATTATATAAAGTCATCTCGGACTCAATTGAAACATAATAAAACCGAATATAAATTTTAAATTTTATGTTTTGATACATAAACTGTAAAATAAATGTTGTAATATAGTAGATTGTAACGAATAATATGTTGAATTAAATACATTTATGAATTTTTATTTAATTAACAGTTCATATGTAGGTAAGATTGAAAATATTCATAAGCAATTCTTATGTGATTCATAACTAAATATTGTCTCAGAAAAAATATTATTTTACAAAAAAAAAATGACGAGCTAAGCTCAGTTTCTATATATGCTTTTTTCTTTTCAAATGAGGACAAAAAATCGCATCTTTTTAATACATATAAAGTTCAAAAATGCTCAAAAATGATTCCGTTTCCTTTAATATAATATATTTTTCATTCCACATTATATTTTATATCTCCCATGCTTCTAAAGAATTTCAATTTTATAGAAATCTTCTTTCCCTACTATTCAACTATTAATAAAATTGCTCTTTTTAAGGATTCGTGTTTTCTTCCTTTAAAATTTCATACACAAAATCACTCGTTTGCATGAAGATATTCGCCATTTCTTTATGAATAAATCATGAGGCATTCAAACAAGGAATTTCTTAAAAGCATTCATAAATAATGTATATCATGAATATTTCAAATCAGGCAATAATATTCAGTAATTTAACAATATTTTAAAGTGCATTTTATTTTTGTTTCGTCCTAATTTGTTTGTTGGAAAGCAATGATGCAATAGGAGAGTCAAAAATCGAAAAACGTGCTACTAATCTTTAAAGATAGAAAAACGAAATAAATCTAAATAGAGACAAAAATTCCGATGCAAAATAAAAATTAATACAAGAAAAAAAGTAAGTTAATATTAAAATATTCTTAACGCGAATGAAAATAAAGGAAATTATGAAATCTACTATTGCAAATTTCTGGTTATCAAGTCAGAACATTATTATTTTTTTAAGTTATTACGTGTCTTAATTAATTTAAGTCATAATGTCATAATTAAGCACTTGATTAATTTAACCAGTTTGAAACAATCACGAGACCACTTTCTCTCTCTCTCTCTCTCTCTCACTGTGTGTGTGTGTGTGTGTGTGTGTGTGTGTGTGTTTATTCTTAATTGTTTTCTATATTACTACGGTTTGCTTTCGTTCCTCACTCCATTTGTTGTTTTCGATATTACATTCTGTTGATATGCCTGGTAGTAAGTTCTTGACTTCGGAAATGGGGGTTTCAGGTTCCATGCCCGATTCTACCGAACTGTCGTGTCAGTAAGTCTAGTTTGCGCTAAATCCGTACAAGGTAAACGTCCTCCCGCTGGTGTGGTGTGGAGAAGAGGGTGACAATTCAGGCGTCATTCTCATCATGTAACCGCGGTTTAAAATTACGAGGTCCGCTCCAGAATAATGCTACTTTAAAAATTACTCTAATATAACTAAAGAACCAAACTATATTTATTGCTATATATTTTCTAATTTTATTCTTATCTTCTTTTTTTTATATACGAAACAAAGAAAAGATACATACGCGCACAAATGTTTACATAAACGCTTGTTTGCTTGAAATTTATGCAACTACACGTCCCGGTACAATTTCAAATAAAATTTAGCATACATATTCGATTACAAAATATAGAAGGATTAACTGAATAAAGCAATTTCTTCGATCTTTTACAAACGGTGAGTTTAATTTGATTTAGTTATGTTAACGTCCCGTTTTAAAGCAATACTTAGATTATTTTGGGAAGTAATTCCTGATTTTGAACTACAATCAGGTGACGAGAACGACACCTAAAGTAGTTCTATAATGTTCCACACTACAACAAACCAGAGATAGGATGTTTGGTCCCGTCGGTTTAACATGCACCAGACCCATTGACAGGACATAAGCCGGATCCTTTTTTAAGGATGAAATAAATTAAAAGATTTTAGATGTTTTATCTATAATTTTTGAACAAATCATGTTACAATAAACAATTTTACCCTTTCAAACAATCAACTTCATAATTGAACAAAATGTATTATTGTATATTTCCAAATTAATTTTTCAAAGCTAATTTAATCTTATCTTTTATCGGTTCTTTTTTTTTTTTTTGCATGATTATTAATTTTAGAACTTACATATGTGTTACTTTTTCTTACATAATTATATAACTTTGCTGTTAGCATATCCGATGCAAAAAAATAAACATTTGTTACAGTTTATACAATTGGAACAAAAAATTAGATATAATATTCGAATTATACTTATATTACTCTGTGAAAATATTGTTTATCTTCCTACCCTAAAACTCTATTCTTTTGACTGCTGAATATTACAATAAAAGAAATATAAAATAAAAAATAATTGTAAGGACCCGAAAATCTCTTTTAATTATTTTTCATAAAAAACTACTTTTTTACAGTAGAGTTTATTACCAAGATTTTATTACATTATATCAGAACATCATAATCAGCATTTCAATTAATTTCGAAAAAAGACACAAAGAATTGCTCAATGAAATGAATGAATATTAGAAAAAATTTATTGCAATAACAATTTGAATCAGCGAAATCTTTTTTTGTCGCTATTCTTTTTTTAGCTTCTTTGTTTTTTTAAAATAGCATTTGCTTTTGATTTTTTTAATTCTATATCAGAATTTTTTAACTTCCTAATTCTGAATAAATGGAATAAAATCATATTTAAAACGTAACATAAATAAATATCTTTAAAAAAAAACAGTAATATCCTTGAAAGCATTAGAGGAAAGAGTTTTTCTCTAGTTATCAAAAAAATTCTAATAAATGATATTTATGTCTATTTGAATGAATTTAAATGAGCATACATTCCAAAAAAGATTCGAAAGAAAAAGAAACGTTTTAAAATAAGTGACTTCATTTCATTTCTTTTTAAAAATTGCATTTTTTTTCTAAGAAACAATTATTTCTAACAAATACATCGCTTTTTCGTCAGACCAAGTCAAGGCTGAATGAAAAAATAATGTAGTCGGACTTTGAATTTTGACTTTCTCTTTTGAATTTTGTTTTTCGATTGATATTTGAAAGGCTTGCCACGATTGCCATTTTTGTCCAAAAAAAATTTAACAAAAACATTTATTGAATTATAATTTTTAAAAAAAAATGTACACACTGAAATTGGAATAGATTTTTTTACCCTTTTTACTTGAATACGGAACGCTATTTAATTTTCATAAACAAACAGCAAAATAAATAGAAATGAAAATTTTGTAATATCATAGTTGTCCGACTACATATATTAAAGTTTTAATTTGGCGACAAAGAATGAATTTTGTCTGGAACGAGATTACACATAATACTTTTGTTGCCGAGTTGGCAATATCTTCTAAAGGATAGTTTCTTCTTTGAGAAAATAAAGAGATGTTTCCATACGATTCAGTCTATTTAATACTGGGCCGCGGTGGCCCGGTGGTAAAGTCTCGGCTTCGGAATCGGAGGGTTTCAGGTTCGAGACTCGATTCCACCGAAGAACCGTCATGTGAGGGGGTCTGTTGCACGTCAAATCTGTCAGGCCAAATGTCCTCCCGCTGGTGTGGCATGGGGTGGAGAGGGGGTGCCAGTTCAGGTGTCGTCCTCGTCATCTGACCGTGGTTCAAAATGACGAGGTCCGTCTCAAAATAGCCCTCGTGTTGTTTTAAAACGGGACGTTAATATAACTAACTATTTAATACTTACAAAGTTAAATTTTTAACAAAACTTTATCTTATATTTAAAAAAAATTTAAAAAATTTCAGCAATGAAAAATAAAATATCTTTTTTTTTTTCAATAACGAAAACAATCAGTGCATTATTTTATGTGACTCACGTTCTTCTAAGATGCGCGACAATTACTTGATGAAAAGTCACTGAGCAATTATGCTAACTATTTTTAAACAGAAGGTACAGCAATGACAGTGCACGAATATTGGCTACATATTGCAAATGTGTCATACATCCTAAAAGAAAATTGCATAGAATGATTACTATTATTTAGCAACTGACATTATATTTGAATACCCATTCTAAGCTTCTGAAGGTAACTAAAGTGAGGTGACTTTATTAGAATTTATATCATTTTTGACCAGATTTAGTGTGAAAGTGTTTCATATAACACATGCATTTCTATTGAGTGCTAACTATACGCTTTTCGTCGGAAAAGTAAATACTGGCTTATCTAAGTAAAATGGCAGATAAGATTGAAAATGAAAATTTTCCTTTTTCAGTATTAAATGAATTAAAATTGCAGTGATATTCCAATCTCTAGATCTAAAATAATAGAGTAATGATTTTAAGATCTAACTCTACCACGCTTATTTAATTTTTTAAGTATTTAAATTTTAATTACGCAAAAGCGATACTAGGTAAACAAAAAGAAAATCTACATATATCGCTTGTATTCATATAAGCTGAGTCTGTATGAAAATTATTAGTGTAAAATAAAAATATTTTTAAAAATAATTAATGTGAAATAATAAAAATGGTAATAAGGGGCCGCGGTTGCCTGGTGGTAAGGTCCAGGCTTCGGAACCGGAGGGTTTCAGGTTCGAGACTCGATTCCACCGAAGATCCTTTGTGTGAGGGGGACTCTTGCACGTTAAATCTGTCAGGCCAAACATCCTCCCGCTGGTGTGGTGTAGAGAGGGAGGTGCCACTTCAAGCGTCGTCCTCGTTATCTGACAGGGGTTCAAAACGACGAGGTCTGTCCCAAAATAGCCCTCGTGTTGCTTTAAACGGAACGTTAATATAACAAAACTAAAAATGGTAATACTGAATAATTTAAGTTTCACAGTTGTATATAAATGGGTTTTTGCAGTAACTATCTCCAACTAGTAAGTTATAAGTTATTAAACTCCAACTAGTAGGTTATAAGTTATTATTAAGAGCAAATATTATAATTTCGATTATTTTTAATTAAAACCTTGAAACTCTCTATCTTTTTATCATAAGTCAAAGCATCGCATTCACAACCTTAAATAGCATTGTAAAGAATTATATTAGAGACGTAGTAATTTTATAAGACATCTACTTATAGACTTTGCAACATTTATATGACAAGAAAAGTTTCGAACAAATATTTAAATGTGAAAAAAATCAAATCCCTCTACAGTTTTTTAATTTATCTTATTAATTATATTTTCCTATTTTTTTTTACTGTTTATTTTCACATTTCTTCTCCAAAAATATCCACGCTGGGAAAAGGAAATGAAATTCAATTTCCCTAATACGGATATTATTTGTCTTTCAGTAAGTACTTTTCTTGATTAAATGTCATATTGGGGGGGAGGAGGTTGTATTGTTAATGCGCATGCCCAACTAGAAGGAACTGAGACAAGGAAAATCTCAATAAGAGTGCATTTGGCAAATAATTACGTCAATTTAAATTTTTTTGTCCCAAATTTAAATAAATTTATGTAGCTTATATAATACACCAGTTTTAAAAACAATATCCATTTTTCTGTATCATATGTTTTCTTTCCAGTTTTGGAGTCCACAGCTTTGAATTTGAGACACTTTTCAAAATACTCGTACATGCAAAATAAGAAAGTGAATAATTTTTAAATATTTGTTTTGTTAATAAAAGTTCCTTTTTAAAAATCCAGCAAATAATAATAACTCTAGATATATATCTAGAGTTAACAGATTACAAAAATTATATATTTATTTTTGCTTTAAATAGAACAAAAATATCATCTAGATTCAAAACTGATCGTTGTCGTTTTTTTTTAATTCTCGGCATCTATCTACCACACAATCTAGTTTCTCAATATAATTTTTCTATGCAGTTTATATCTTAACAAAATCGTTCACCCAATCTCCTAATCAAATTGCTAAGCTCAATATCAAGTTGGGTATGAAAACGGGAACATTTAGGCTCATGTTATTGATCGATTTTTGTAACATTTTTCCCGATCATAATGGAAATGTAATAGCCTGAATATTTATGGATGGTGTTTTTAAAATTAACTCAGCTTTTTTTTCCCTATCGATTTCCTTTTTCCCTCGAAAATATGAATCTTTATTACAGTTCAGCTGACAAACGCATTTTTTTTCAATTTACCTTCCAGAGGATATAGGAAAGTATCATAGCTTTTATCCAAAGATTTAACGCTTCTTTCATCAAATCTAATTTCATGTCCAAAGGTGGTTAGAAGAATTTTCTTGGATCCTTTACGTTTTGTAGAATCACATTTTTTATAAGGGTTTTGAATTTTTCATTTGATGTATTTTTTCTGATCTAATGCTGATTTTTAGATCTATTTAATAGACCTACAGAACTTCATTCGTTAAGAAAATAAGTGTGCAGCCGTATTTTTAGCATAAAAAAATAGTTAAAATACTCAAAGTTCACCGAATTTATCATCTGAGTTCTTGATATTCATGAAGAGAGAATTAAACTTTTCATATAATTCTTAAATTACAGAAAAAGGTACAGAAATTCAGATTAAAAATTCACAGTTAGGCAGTAAAATATATTTCAATATACTATTTCCTAACCAAAAAAAGTTTCTACACAAAATAGAACATGATCAGAGGCTGAAGACAATTGAATAAAAGGTTCATAAATATATATACAGCATGCAGCTCCTCCTTCTTAACAATAAAAAATATATATAGTTTTTTTTCTGTTTTCTGTGACGAGAAAATTTTGTTTCAATCACAAATAATGTTTTTTTTTAATTTTTAAGCCGTGAATTTAAAATTTGAACACTTCATTCCAAGTATGATTTCTTTTCAAAAGTACCAAATTATTAAATTCACATTATGGAGATATTTGCGTTGTAATATTCTTTAATATAATAATGTACTTTATAATTATTATTGCCATTTCTTAAAGTTACTTTTGAAATCTTATAACAATATATTTTATCTGATACTATTTCACATTAATGTTATTAAATAACCCCATTCATCTTGGGAAAATCTATGAGTAAACAAAAAATAAATGTCATTTTTGCAATCAGTGTATTTAATTTTTAAAAAATCATCTGAAATTTTAAAAATTACAAATTTATATCTGATTGTTTTATGTAATGAGTTAGTTTTCTGATTGCAAAAGATTAAATTTTTCAAAATATTTTTAATTTAACAAATAAGTAATATTTATCTATAACGAATATAATTAATTTATCTATAATGATAATGGTTTTAACTCCATTGTTACTATAAAATATAAAAGCACTATTTGCTATCACTCCCATATAAATGAAGAACATTACATTTTTAATAAGAAATATGAAACTAAGTCTCCTGTCGTTTTTTATGAAAGGAATAATTTCACTAGGATAAAAACTGCTAAAAATACCACAATCATTTCATCAAAAATTATGGATTTACAATAATAGTTTTTTTTAAAAAAATGGAAGAAAAAGTATTGAAATGTATTTTTTTTTTAGGGGAAAGATCGTTGATGTGATACATAAGATTTCTTAATACTGAATTCTAATTGAAAAATGTATACTAACAGCTGTAATACAACTCTACTGTTCTTATTAAGAAAAACAAACGTAATTTACATAGAATGTTCTCAACTAATCTGTATGTCATCACTGATTCAACATGAGGTTTACTGGGATCATATACCTATTTCTACACAAGGATCAAAATGGTTTATTTCGGTATTTAATTAAAAAATATATTAATTGACCTATCTATTAGGAAATTAGAGTAGTGAAAAATATTTATATTTTCAATACATTTGTTGAAGTACACTTTAATGAATGGCAATTCTTCCGTGTTTACTTACCAAAAAAAGTATTTAATTTCTAATTTAGGTTTTCAAGACCATCAATTCTTCTGGCATCATCTTCCACCGAAATATTAACTCACGCGTCTTTTTACAAACAACCTATAATATCTTTTATCGAATTGACTTACGGCTTTTTGCTTCTAATATACACATACATTTTACTAACACATATTTATTTCTATATTCCTACCTATATCTATGTGCGCCCGCCCCTATCAAGCCTTTATATATTTAAATATAAATGTATGTACCCTCAATGATATTTATTCCTAAGGTCAAAATGACCTCTTCCGTAAGAATAAGTATATCATATACATTCCACCGAAAACATTTTTTTAAGATAAGATTTGCGATTACATTTTTAATTTTATAAATGTAAGTAAAAATTAATTAAAATGTTCTCATAAAATACGTCAATAATTTTTGTCAAAAAAAAACTTTCCCCATGGTAAACCTAATGTTAAACTATTACAGATAGAAGCATCTTTTCAGTTGGGAAAATGCTTTGAAAGATGCTATGAATTATCTTTATGCTGCTTTAATAAATAAACTATAGAAAAAATTACATAGTTTAATTTTTGCGCAGTCTTTTAATTTCCTTCTTTATAATAAATTAATCGTTCTTGACAGTTTAACGTTTTAAGCAAAAAACGTTCTCCCTTCTGTCAATTAATTCAGCTATGAAGCTTGGAATCTTCTTATTTTAATCCTATCAAGGAACCTAGTAGAAGAACTTTACATTGACCGATGGATCTTTTTGAAGCAGCCATTGAAATCCTCTAAAATAATATTATTTAAAAGTTCATTTTTCATTTCATTTTGGGCACAGAGGAAAGAACTTTTTCATTTAAATTTTCTTGTGTCAAAAATATTCTGCAATATGAAGAATATGGCTGAAGAACTGAACAAAATTCTGTTCCTAATTTTCTCAGGGCTTTGTTATTTGTTCAAATAAAATGAAAATGACATTTAAGACATTTCACAACAAGAAGTAAATACCTAAGTTTTAAGACAAGTAATAACTTGTATAAATAAATAGGATAAATAAAAATTTAATATAAGTAACTTGATATTCCAGCCGGAGGTTCATGAACTAACTTTTGAATCGTGATAAAATCAGCTGTAGATTAAACACAAAATTCCATTACGCATTGAAAATGGCAAATTGTTTTAGGTAAAGATAATAAGAATTGATAAATTATTAAATAAAAGATATAATTATTAGATATTAGAATAAAAGATAAATTATTAGATATAAGTATTGATAAATTATTTTTACTAATGCGCTCCTTTGCAAAAAATGTTACCAAATGGAAATGATAGTTTTATAGATAAGACTAAGTGGATGCCAAGTCTATGATTCTTCGCCACAATGAAAAATCTGACAACAGTTTGGTGATTATAAAGACCTAATTGATTAATTAATTAATTTAATTTATATGATTTGGTTAATTAAATTAATTTTGGACCAAATTAGTCCAGAATATTCAAAAAAAATTGGCGATAGTTCCCTTAAGACTTGAATTTCAGCATTTGCAGTAAAAACTTCTTTGTTTTGTTTATTGAAACTATAAACAGCCTAGAGACAAAGTTGAATAGGTTAATCAGATTAGTTATTTTAACGTCTCTTTTTAAAGATGCACTAGAGTTATTTTGAAATGGAAATCGTACTTTAGAGTTGTGATCAGACGACGAAGACAACAGCTGAGATGGCACCCCTATCCCCAAACTTCCACACCACCTCAACGAGAGGATGTTTCGTCCCAATCCTTTCAACGTGCACCATGCGCTAAAACTTGCAGTTAAACCACCAAACCCGAAATACACTTCTTTGGTGGAATCGGGTAGCGGACCCTAAACCCTCCGGTTTTTAAAGCTGAGACCTTACCACCATGTCACCACAGCACGAGAGATAGAGATGAAATGAGTTTTAATCGAGTGGAGAAAGAAGTGTTACTTCAAATTCCGTCCTTCAATCATTCTCAGAATGTGTTTACACTTTTACGATAGATAATAGCAGATATAATTTTATCACAGGAAATTTTTCTTAACAGTAGCTTCATACTGTATCAAATTTTGTACATAATTCATTTTCACGTTACTA
>JAPMOQ010048734.1:151700-163623 GCA_026543055.1 Argiope trifasciata
GTGTGTGTGTGTGTGTGTGTGTGTTATCTTGTTATGAGTAAATTTTAAAAGCTTTTTTTTTTAAAAAAATTCGAAAATATCTTGTATTGAAAGGTTAAAGTCAAGTGTTGGCCGTTAGTAGCTAACAGTTTGTTTCACCGTACATTATACTTAAAACAAAATATTATTTTTAAAGCACTTTTTATCTTTCGTTTATACAAAAAAAAGATAATAAAAAAGGTCAAAAAATAATTTTTAAAATCATTAAAAAGTTAAAATAT
Organism: Argiope trifasciata; assembly: GCA_026543055.1. Classification (NCBI taxonomy): domain Eukaryota; kingdom Metazoa; phylum Arthropoda; class Arachnida; order Araneae; family Araneidae; genus Argiope; species Argiope trifasciata. The sequence continues at coordinate 151,961 of JAPMOQ010048734.1, forward strand.
TAAAACTGTTCTTTCAATGGCATCAATTTATTTATATCTAATTTTGTTATGATTTACTTTTAATCAATTGCTAAAATATTCTTAAGTTTATTTCTCTGCTGCAATAAAACTCAAATCGTTTCTGATTTTGCTACAAATATTTCATTTTGATTTTTCTTCCTTTATTGATGATAAATCTAGGAAAGTATGACTAATTAGATAAATTCATTTTTAAAGCGTAGTTTTGATACCATCATTGAGATTTTGTTGTTCTTAATATTGCAAGTCTATTATGTAATGAATTTGACAACATAATATCCACTGCATAGCCTTATTTTTGAGGCATGGTCTAAATAATATCTTACGGACTAAATAATATCTAAATAATATAATTACGGACTAATTGACTTTTAAAGTATGCAATGATGAAACTTTTTAAAGTATTTTGGTTTTTTAACGCTTCTGCTCTTTCTCGTACTGTTATTGAATGCATAGAGCTGTTTTATTCTCAAAATGTGAAAATAAGTTTGTGATTGGAGTACACTGATTTTTTTGTAGTTGTTGAATTGAAAAAGTTTTTATTGACTAATCATCTGTAATATTGAATGAACTATGAAACAGTTTTTTTAATGCATTCAGAACTATAATGTTTAACGGTTTTACTTTTTATTCCTATAAATTTTTTCGGTTTCGAATATGCTCTTATTTAACAAGACAATTTTTATATTAATATAATTATTAATATTTTATCAATTTCGATTCAAACTAAACTCCAAATTTTGTTTTTAGATGTAAGGAAAATTAACAATACGTAGCTCAATAAACAGAATTGTGCAAGGTTTCTAAAACATTGTGTATCGGAACCATTTTATGAACGATGAATTTTACCAAAAAAAAGTTTAATGGCAAATTTTAGCAAAATGTCTGAATATGGCCCGTAAGGCAGCAATTGGGTTCCAATCATAAGGTCTGTAGTACAATAGAATGTACACAAAAAAAAGTTTAATCGAAAATAATAAAAGTAAACATAAGGAGTATCTACAACAGGAAAAAAATCAAGAGAAATAAACAGAAAAAATTGAAATACAGTAAAACAGTAGTAAAAATTATTTCAGTAATGTAACCTCAAACGAAGCGTCACCAAAAAGTTGACAGCCTCGCAAAACGCCAAATAACTTATGTATCAAAGTTAAGCCTGTGTCTATAAAAATGGGAAGTTTAAATATAGTTATCTGTGGAAGCCAGTAAGAGAAAGTTTCATAAAATATTCATTTGAAATTTTTTGCAACCTTTACTTCTGGTAGTAATAAACTTGGTGTTCGACAGACCCGGTAATAAGGTGATAAAATAAGAAGCAATGGAGGGAAATGCTTAGAGCATTGTGCAACAGTATGCAAAAAAAAATCATTTTAGTCAATACCAATTTTGTCCTCATACGTAAACACTATTAACATTAATTTTATTCCCATGTAATTCACACCTATTGTTTAAATGTAGAGAACTATCTATTTAATTAAATTATCCTTCCTTCTATTAGCTAAATATCTTCTCATATCTAATAGCTTCTCGAAAATATCATCTAATTAAACTTATGATCCGAAGATAAGAAGTGGGTTGTCTCTGCTAACATATTTTTCATAATATACTTAAATTGTATCATCATAATAATTTATTCTTTCAGGTAATTTTTATAATAAGGGTATAGCATAAGTGTGACAAATTACCAAAATTCTGCAAAACAAAAGGTATTTTATAAAGGATAATTTTATTAAATTTCAATATAAACTATCAACAACAAATTTTCATGAAATAAGTTAAAGACAGTTTTGATTTTTAACTATATTATTTATTAGTTTACACATTTTAATTGAATAAAAAATGGAGAAATTTAGATCAAAAACTAAGACTTTGATGCATATTTTTAAGCAATACTTTAGCACTTAAGTAAACAATAATTTAAAATGAAAAGTGAAAAAATAATTGGTTTTAATTATTAATCTGACTTAATAGTTTAAAACCTTTCATGTAGGAAGTAAATTTTATTGAGGGAAGAAAAATTAATAATAATATTTTATGTCCTCGCCTTCCTTGATATCAATTCCTAAAGTAGATGTTTGTGCCAAAAAGTTTCATTTAAGACTGATAATATTTCAAGAAAAATTATTGATTTTCATCCGTTTTATACTTGTTGACTTCTTTTTTTCAATGAATAAATATATAGTAATATTCTTAAAAATATTTTTATGAAATACAAAAATAATATCATATAATTCTAAAAAATTTTATGTATCCCATGAGAAACTTTTTCGATTAAACATGAGAAGCATGAGAAAATTTTTCGATTGTACATTTAATTTACAACAGAAAATGTTGTTTAATAAACAGTCATAAAAAAGCTCGTACTTTATCTATCTCTAAATAAAGTTTATGTTTTGTATAATCTAATTGAAAGTGTTGAATCCCAGATGTTTATTTGAAACCCATATTCTACTCAAAAAAATGGATATTATTAACAAAAGCAAGAATCTGACAACCGTTTTTATTAAATCGATATCTTTTTATTTTATGGAAAATTACAACAGTGTTACCACTCTTACTAAACTAAAAAAAATTGTAACAACGTTTCCATTCACTTAAAATTTGGAATTACACGTAAATATAACATTATTTCTTCTTTACTTTTCAGTACTTCAAATCTAATTATCGATCGGAAAAGCGACTGAAATATTTAAGAGGAAAAAGAAAGGATGATTTATTCTTTTCTGTGCATCTTAATTACCTTAAAAAACTAATTAATTCCATCGTTGAAGAAAGATAATAAATAGGATATTACGTGATATTATTTAACAAAACACAAAACTTTTAATTTTTTAAGATACCTTTCATCGCTAATCTTTAAAAAAATCGCTTTAATTGTTCGTGAGATGTTTCAAATCATGTTTAAGCCGTTTTTAATTATTAATTTTTTTAAAAATTTGATTAAGATTGTAATTAAAATATATATAAATTTCTATTTCTAGATCTCTGATATTTTTTAATATTGTAACGAAACTTGTTCCAACTTGCTTCGGATTGACTCAGTGATAGAAAGATATGAATTGAAAGCGACAGTTCGTATCTGACAGTAGGCTAGTCGCCTAAAAGTTGTTTTCTTATTGATTTACTTTTTGGTATTTCACGTTCGTTCTCAAATTTTCTTACAATTTCTGTATCTTTCTAAATCTGATGGATTCGAATTATTTCGTTTTGTTGATAAAAATTAATGTAAAGTTTATTTCCTTAAATAAAGTCTCGAGTTGAGATCATCCAGTATTATCATTGACTTTAGTTAACACAATTCATCTACACAACAATATAAAGTCATAAAAACAAGATTATTTAAGCCTAATAATAAAATAGAAATCACTTTCATTATAATCACTTTCATTTTAGATTGTAATTATCGTATGTTTTATCTCAAACAGTTCCTTAGAATGTGCCTACTGATATACCCATGTAATTGATAAAAAAGTTTACTACACACAGCGAGAGAAATTTTTAAATATCTAGGCGTCGTATTTAAAGAAAATTTAAATTGGACTACACATCTCCAGAACCTAATATATAAAATAATCCTGAATTCAAAATTTAATTAAGGTGGCAGAACCCATTTAAGGACTAAATAAAGATGTATAATTTATTTATAAACGATAGAATGATTCTTCATGCAGTAGTCTTCTCTCATGTCGAGGCAAAAGAGGCTTCAATCAATATAGAGAAAATTTCTACTAAAATTCTCTGAATGTTATGGTACTATCTCTAAATTAGCTTTTCGGGTCATTGAAGGATTTCTACATTTTCATACTAAAGCATAGCAAGAATCGGCCTTAATTGGAGAGGTTCAACCAGTAGATTTATCACCGCATATTTCAACATAGAAGGCAAAAAAAATACAGTAACAAATCCAGATTTGGAGAAAAGAATCTCAATATACCTACAACTTACAATTTTGAAATGTGTTGTAACATACCTTTCCATCGCTAAAATAAACTAGAACGCAGGTTTTATCAAAACATAAAATAAGTTTCTCCTCAATAGCTTAGCTCAGTAACAAAATATAGGCTTTCTAAGTGACACTTAGAGCACTGTGTCATGCAGCTAAATAGATTAGACGTCTGACAAATCCAAATAAATGTGAAACGATAGCAAGTCTTGTTTAAATGGAGCGATAGCAAGTCCTGAAATAATCCTATCAGATGTGCTATTAGTTAAGTCAACTCAGATATTACTCAAAAGGCATAAAAATGTTCGTCTTGGATGGATAAAGGTATATTTAATGCATATCAAAGTAATGAAACTGCTAATATTTTAACTAAACAGGTTTTACCGAATATATCCGAATACACCATCTTGCTTCAAAATTATTTTAACAGAAAACTTAGGCAACTTTTTATCAATGAGTTACAGAGGGAATATAATTTAATAAATTTATAATTTTCGATAGGGGAAAATCCTCTCTTCTCTTTCCAAAAATTGTCCAATGATAAAAATATGAGATTATGTTTGCAACAACAATACATGAATCCTTTCAGACTACTCTTAAATGTTTTGTCCTGAATTCTAAAAACTGGAAATGGGCAGTCTCTGCATTATGCTACGTTTTGCCTCTTTACTGCCTTCTTTCATCATAAAAAATCCTCATCAGAAATAATCTGTCGGAAGAGAGTTTTGCTAAACAACCTCTCAAAGATGAATTTCCAATCATTCATGGAAGTTTGTTTATGAATCTGAATATCTTCTGCACAGTACTCCCAATGTCGATGTCACTTGCTCCAAGTAAACGACCACCTGGTGTTTGAAAGTAGATCCCGAAAAGCCACATATTCACTTAACAAAAGACTCAGAAATACTTTCAGGAACTCTCTTCTTTAAGTCAGACTTTCTTGTTCATGTATTTACTTTATATTTAGATTTTTTACAGCTCTGACCCAGATATTTTGTACCTACATATAGACTTACCCTTAATTTTTTTTTCCACATTCAAATTCACAAAAATATTTTAATGATATTCTCTATTTATACAAAATTTTGTCTTTGTTTACCATATTGTTTTTAAATACGTTTTTTTTCTCATTGTTTAATTTTTTCAATATATATATTTTTGTTCCTATTTTACATTTAAGATCTTTCTATAACCAAGATTTTTTTTGATTGTATACATTTTCTTCTTTCTTTGCTTAGCAATGTAAGGAATGTCTTTGTAGAATCAAATTATCATCTTATGTGTATAAAGAGAGAAAGAGAGGGATTTTTATCTGAAGTTATCGAAGAAGTCACGCTTCTTTTTTATTCATAAGAATAATCGAATTAAGCACTGAGTAGAATTTATCTGATTGAAATTAAAATCACATCATTGCTTTCAGCCGGTATGTTCTCCAAGAGCGTGAAAAAAACTGAGTTATATATATATGCGAATTTCGTCATTCTTACAATGATTAAATCGCTGTCAAATAATATATATTTGCAAGAAAAATTCATGTAATTTTTAAACGAAGTCGAAAATTATCCATTTTTTTCTATTATTTACCAATTTCTTGAAAATTTTTGTCTGGTTTTTATTTAGTAAAACACGGATGAGTAAAGAATGGCAATCAATGCTAAATGAAGAAATATAAAAGCTTTAATATTACATTTTCACTCATAAGTTCAATTATAAATTAGTATCCAATAACTTTTCCACAAGAAAATTGTTTTCTTTTTCGTATTTTTATAGTACATTTCAGTATCAATGTATCCTCATGCATATTTCACTTTCTTAACCAAAATGTATGTCTGAAATGTCAGCAGTGGCCAATAATAACATCGAGTATTTCCTGGATAGAATTTTCCCATCTTCTTTATATTTTAATAAACTCTCTTCTAATTCCTTATCAGAAACTATTTTCAGACAATAGCTCGATATGAAGAAGTAGAAAATTAAAATTCAGGCTCATACTGCGCCTCGAATAATGCCATCATACATGATCACCTTTTTAAATCCAAAACCCGCACAACAGTTTCCCAGTACCGGAACACTGCATTTTTGAAGGAATATCATATCAAGAATACCATCAGAATATTCCATATGTGATATGTTACAAAGACAGCTTTTTTTAAATTTATGCATGGGTAATTTTGGTAACTTGAAACAAAAAAAAATTGGCGCATACTCCTTCTTTGGTCAATGACCAAGTTATTTCAAATCCTTTAATTTCATGTGTAATTGTGGTAATATTCTCCAAAACATCCTATAAGAATTTTTAAAAAAGAATGTAGAAGAATTTTTTTTTCAAAATTTTGTTTAGCTTTCTTTAGTTTTAGTATTAAGATTTAAAGAGTCAAGGGCTCTTCAGTTTCATCTCAGTGTACTAAAAATAGTTTGAATATTTTATTTTATTTTATATTTTATTTTATTTATTTTATTTTAATCAAATAGCAATCAAATATTCTGAAGTGCTTACAAAATATAGTACAGTATTTAGGACACTTTATATTTACATGTTTTGGGATAACACATTTTAATTTTGTTCACACAATCTGGCTTGGATCATTCTAACTTTCTTCAGTGACCCGCAGCAACTGTGTCAAAATTATTGCCATTTTATATCAGCACCATGTTAAATATAACATTTGAGGAATTTATAAATAAGTGCCACAAATAGAAATGGTATTCAAATGCAAAATGAGTTATCAGCTCAAGGGTTTCAAGACAATAAGAAAAATTTCTCTCTTTAATTCACTATTATAAAACTGTAATTATAGATAATAATAAATTTTTATTCAAAAATAAAACTGAGGCTTAAAATCCTCGAATCCAGAAGTTTAAATTAGTTTTCTGAGAAACCAAAAAACAAAATTAAATTTTTCATCTTACTTTGATTCAAAAATTGAATTTTCGTCTAATAATGAACCATTTAAAAGACCTAATCTCAGAATGATAATTTACAAAAATTAATTTATGGAACTATTTAAAACATAAGGCTACTACCAAAATGTTTGGATCTTTGAATTAAAAATCTTGTACTCTCACCAATATAATAACAATTCATATTTTCTGGTTTACATGACTGTAAAAACTGGAATGTAACTAAACTGTTACTTGTTTAGCTTATTTTGAGAAATCCATGATTTGTCATTTCTCATTTTGTAGCTTTCGTTCCATACAACCTCACTTTTCAACTAACTTTTTTATAATAGATTTCTTCTGAAAAAAAGACAATTGTTTGCAAGAGAAACTCGTGGGTAATAAGGTTACTAAAATCAGAGTTTTTTTCAATTATGTACCCTTTATACTTATGCTCCGTACACGGCAACAAAATATTTTTGAGACCCAAAACAAAGTAAAACTCAAACCACTGTTTAATAAATAGAGATATCTTACCTACAAAATCAAAGATTGTATACCGACTCAAAACAAAGATTTTGAATTGAAAATATGATGAATAACATCTTCGACATTATTATTTATGAATAAAAGAAGAAAAATAAAATAAAAATACATTTTAAAAACTTACTTAAACTCGATCAATTTATTAAATAAAAAGAATCATTTTCCATGTTTTAGAGAATATATTATCTCTAGAGACTTAAAGCTTTATACTTATTTCATAATTGAATAATAGTCTTCTACAAGTCAAAGTTTCTCAAAAGCAAGTCCCTGTTTGGAACATGTTGCTCTGATTGAAATTAGTTACCTTAACAGCACGATTTTAGGATGCTCACTTATTAATACATAATAGAACAATATTCGGTTGATTCCAAAAAATGCCTTTAAGACTTAAGACATAACTTGCTCATTAATAAGTTGTCTCTATTAATGAACAGCAAAGTAGCGGGGAGGGGGAGAATACCTACTTAATTATTAACCACTTGCTAAAGATTCGATTATGGGGAAGTTTCTTAAGAATTGCAAATTAAATAAACAATTTTAAAATATTTTTATTTTAAGGCTAACAATTTTTATCAATAAATTAATCATTCATTCAAATGATATTTGAATTGAAGTTAAATTTAATTTTTTAACAGAATGATAATTTTGAATACATTTTAAAGGTGATAAATATTTACTCTAGTTATTTTAATAAAAATAAAATTCCTATAAGATTTCTCAATTGTAAATTTTAAAATTGTTTGCCTCTGTCTTTTATTTTTAATTCCATAAAAGAGTCAGAATTATAATTATTAAAATATTTATTCGAAACAAAAAAATATGAATTGTGACTTCCTGCACAATCAGTAAATGGCAACTATGTATGTTATTATGTGCAACAATTCATTGAATGCATTATTGGGAAATAAAAGTCACATTTTATACTATTTGCTTGTATATTCAATCGATAAACCTATTCTGTTTTCATGTGTGGATCTAACCATGTTGAAAATTGAGAACAAAATCTTAAAAATTAGGACAAATTATTTTAATCCTATAATTTATAATCTTTAAGGACTTTTTAATGGCAAGATAAATTCTAGTTATTATTTATCACAAATAAGCTTTTTTTGTATTTATTTAAACTTTTAAAAATAAATGTCAACCTTATTTTTTATTTGTAAATGAAAATTTATTTTATGATTAAAAATAAATTATATTTTATTAAAAATGCTTGCAAAAAATTAATTTCTTAACATGACAAAAAACAAGCAACTCGTGGAGAATCGAATCGAATCGGTACATTTTGTTGCCTTTTATTAAATTGCTGCCATATTAATTCAATCCTGACCAATCTCAACAGCCAACTAGTATATAAAGTTCGCCTAATAATCGTGGAAATTGTTCTCTGAATTGGCTGGTTATATTCCTCTAATATTTTAATGAGTCAACATGTATTCTGCTAATATACAATATTTCCCTAACATAGTTTCCCAACCTGTACTTTTTCACTTGTTTGAGAAGAGAGTCAAAAGGATCCATACATTATGTCTGTGAAGCAACGAAAAACGGGTGTGAAGGCGTACAATAAATTAATATTTGCTCAGTCGAAATCTTTCTTACTATCAGAAAGAATAAATACTTTTATTCAATTATTACAGAAATTCTATTATTATAATATATTCCGCTATTACAGAAAAAAGACTCTGATCTTGACACCACACCGTAATTCCATCGGGCAATGAAATTATGTGAATTTAAATCTAATAAGCGTAAAAGTCAAACCAGAAAAGTATATCTCACACTTCATCCTGCATAGTCTGAGCTGCATACACATTTTTACGTGAAATAATGAATATTATTATACAGCAAAATTTTATTTATTTAGAAGAATAGACGAACGACTTAGATTAATATAGAACGAAGATTTCATTTACTTAGAAGAATAGATGAGTATGCCTTTGGTTATTAAATCTTATTTCAAAAGAGTAATAAAAGCCTGGCCATTGGTTTAGTTGATTAAAGTAAAGAATGGTTAAGGAATATTGTTATTTCTAATGGATGAGGAATAAGAAGATATTCCTGATACATATTCCTCGGTTATACCATCGTTCCATTTATATGAAGGATTTAAGGTATACTATTACCAACGAAGAGAGTTTTTTTACAAAATGAAACTATTTTTTCTTTTGAAAAGGCCTATAAAATTAAATAAAAGAGAACTTTTTTATATATTAATATATGCTTGTACTATAATAATAAAATTGCAAACTGGATTTCAAATGATATTGAGGCATCAGAAGTACCTCATTTTCCCAACTATACTTCTGACATAAAAGCATTTTCTTGAAATCAAACATTTTTAAAAACTTATTTTGAAAATATCTTGTGTAAGTAAAGAAAATTATTTGAAATATATCTTTAATTCCAATTTTCACAGTTATGACTTCTTTTTTACAAAATTATTTTATGATGAACCCAAAATTCTTTTCATTTAAGAGCTGTGTTGAAAATTTCACGGAAGTAAAATCTTTAAAGTTAAAGTAACTGAGGATAACGTGTAATAAGATATATATATATATATATATATACATTAATTTACATCTAATTTTGAAAATCTAGTTAAAAGTTTGATTAACTATAATAATTTTAATTAATTATATTAGATTAATATAATAAGCTTAACTGAAATAAATGCACAGTTTCGAATATAAAAGAAAACTCAGATGAGAATCTATAATTTCTATCTTGAAATAAAAATAGAAAAATCCATATTTTGGAAGAAATAGGTCAGATTAGAAGTACTTATATGTATTAAGCAGAAACATGAAATCTGAATGTTCCTCGTTATCAGCAAAAAAAATTCCCACATTGTACGATAGAAATAAAATTAACTTTCATCAGAATAACGTGGAAAAACTATCCTAATAAGGATTGTCCTGCTCAAACTATCCTGATAAAGAAAATGTTCAGGAATATTCTTTTCCGTTAACTGTGTTTTTCAAGCCTTTCTGGCTTAAATTTAATATTTTTAAACTATTTAATGTATTTTATTAAAATAATAATAATTAAACAATAAAAATGAAAATAAAACGATGTATTGAATTATTTGTTCCTCATTCACCAAAAATGTTTTTGGAAGAAATTTAATGAAAATTTAATATTTTTTTAATGTTTTAGATGCAAAACCAAGCAACTGTTCTACGAATATATAAATCAAAATATTTTATCGCGTATATTTTACGTTATATAGAGAATTTTTAGTAAAAAAGAATTATATCTAAGAAAATTAGTTTTTTATACATTTACGTGATTTTCATAAAAGTAATTTAAGCTAATTCATTTTTATTTCTTAATTCTCTGAATAGTTTATTTGTTTGTATTCAGTATCATTTTGAAACAGTAAAAATCGAATAATTTAGTCTGGCAATCTAAAGTTTGGTATTGTTATTGAAATAATGAATCGCTTAATATTTCACAAATTCGATAATATAATTTATATTACTGTCAAGTGTTTTGTCTTCCAACATTTGAATAATAAAAAAGTTTAAGATTAATAATGAAAGCTAATTCAAATTCGATATTTTGATCTCAAGAGATTAAATAATAAATTATTTTGGGAATGCATTTAATTAATTCTTAATTTAATGCATTAATAAAAGTTTCAAAATCTCTTAGATTATTCCAAAATTTTATCTATCAACTTAATCTGAAAAGAAATTTTAACTTTTGAAAGCTAAAGATATTAATAGGCATATTCAAAAAAAATCTTACAATCAAATGGCAAGTTTTGGTTCAATTTATTTTATATCTATATCATTGTTGAAAAGTACATTTTTTTTCAAACTATTGATGAATATAAATTATCATTTTATATTCATCAAACATTTGTCACTGAAATGTAGCATTAAAATAAAATACTGAAATTAGTATCATCCCAAAATAAAGATTTATTTTTTTTATTTCTAGGCAAATAAATTGCTTTTAAGTAATTCCTTACCTTAAGTTATGCCTTTTGGAATTTTTAAGTAGTATTAAAATTCCATTTTATTTCCAAATTATTTCACTCCATACTCTCATTATCAAACAGAAAAAATTTCTGAAACCCATCCATTTTTTTCCTTGAAACACACACATCAATCGTTTAAAAAAAAAATATTTGTTTCAATTTGAATATTTGGTTTCAGGTTTAATTTGAAATATTTTTAGTTACAAAATGTTCAGGCTTTTTAAAGAACCCATTGACACATGATATAAATTGATTAAGCATCATATAAAAAAGTTTTATATATATATA
>JAPMOQ010048734.1:163723-177355 GCA_026543055.1 Argiope trifasciata
ATATATATATATATATATATATATATATATATATATAAAGAATTAAAGTATTAATAATCATGTTTTATTAATCCTTTAGTAGATTTGGAAAATTTTACTGCTTTACCAGTGTGGTCGTCACATAATTTTAGTTATTTCTTTACGAAATGTATTTCTATCATAATAGTTTCACCCTTTTCTACACGCACAATATTGAGAATAGAAGGTTTTCAATTTCATTTTATAAAAAAGGTGCACAAATATTTGAAAATAATTCTATCGGTATGTTCTTTCTTCAAATTATTAGGAAAATTCATAACGGCATATTATACATTTTTTCCAATTTTTTCAAAGATGCCTTTCTTAATAATTTATGATATTTATAACTTATATTACTTAATTTTTAAATCCAGATATTTCTAAGAATACACTTCTTTCAACATCAAATCAATGTTCCTACTTAACAAACTTTATTTGGACAAAAATTCGTAAATTTGAAAATCCCTCCTTAAGGAATTTGGATTGTCATTGATGTCCATATACAGTAGATGATAAACAGTACAGATGGGTACAAAGTAAGCGGATATTCTGCAAAATAAAACAGACTAAGAATAAATAAATAGATTGTTTGTTTCTTTTTTAAAATAAGTGCGTGATAATTCTTTATATCATTTGACACTTTTGACCAACATCTAAAATAAATAAAAATATTTTACCACTGTAAAATTATAGAATTAAAAATGGCATTCAACACTTCATATGTATTCTTGTCGCGATACTATTCAATTGATGATAAAAATATATATATCATTTAGCACAGAGTGACACCATGAAAAAAAACTATTATGAAAACTAGCAAAAAACAACACTAAAATTATTCAGCCCACCACCTCCGGTCAAGATCATAAAATCTTTACTGATTCATTTTTTTTTTTTTTTTTGCTAAAACTCCTGAGATAAACTGTTGTTATTGTCCACACGTTGACTTTTGGCATGCTATCAAAACGGACAACCAGCCTATAAAACGCATCCCTCTCTTCTTCCAAGCGTGGAAGAAGATGATGGAAAAAAGAAAGAAAAAAAAATGAATTCCTTACCTGTAAAAATGGCAAAGACTGCGAATCTGACTCTCCACATTTGTAAGAAACCAGGCACCTTTTTGTGTTGAGCATCGGTTATTGAAATCTAAATTGATGAACAGTTATAAAAGGGGAACTTTTTCATGAAAACGGAAAGATACCAGCACATTCATTAAAAATTGGCAATGTGCCTGGTACGGCTCTACTCTATCTTAGGCGATGCAACCGAACATCTGGAATCCAGCCAACAAGAACCCCTTCGCAAACTCTAGTGCCGTCGATAGCGCCAAGCTTCGGGAGTGTTTTCTCGCCAAGTGTTGAAAATGCACGGTTATTTATATGGAGTATTTATTTCTGATAAAATTGTGTTACTCTTTTCGGGAAAGGGATGCATTCAATAAAAGGCTATTTGATGCTGCGGGATTTTAATTTGTTTTGCTGGAATGTTTTAGTTAAAATCGATGAAAAGCGTTTTAGTGCTCGTAAACGAATTCGGAAATGGCTTTCTCGGAATGGCGCCGTTCATTAATCAGGTTAATTGCATTCGAATTTTACGCCACTCATTAACACATTTCTCTGTCCCTAGCCCTCTATAGGAATGTGATAATCTTTATATTATTGTGTTGTTTATTAACTGGAATTAGATGACTGATTAATCATGCAACTATCACCTTGCTTTCCTTTTCATGAAAAGAAAAGCAAACACCCCGAAAAAGAACCTCAACATCTGTTTATTTAATAGAAAAGGTTTAAACTTTATATATCTGTAACCGACACAAATGCTTAATTCAAGGGGGGATAAAACTTTTATTAAAATCCTCCTTATTTAAACACTTCGAAATTTTGGTGTTGCATTCTCGTTAAACATAGCATTTTGAAAGAATTAATGCATGAATTAGAATTTAAAATCATAAGTTCATTAAAATATCAAGAAATTGAAACATTTATTTCTGAAAAAATATAAATTTTCTAAGCATATTTTTAATAATGATGAGAATAATCTTGATAATAAATATGGAAATCAAAATATAAACTATAAAAGCGTGGAGCGTATAAATATTTAAATTGGATTTTTAAGCACATTTATAATGTGTTTTGATATCAAATATTTTAAAGAATTTTCTGTTTTTTATATATATTATGATTTAACTTCATTATCTAATATTCTCAAAACCTTCAGGTTTTTAGATTTTCAGGATTTTTTATTTTTAAAAAATGTTACCTTCAATTTATTCTACCAATAAATTCGTGATTTCTAAAAGCAACTTTTTATTTTATTTTATTATTCTTTATTTTGTTTTAACTTTCATTATTGATGTCATTTTTAGTGCCTTTAATTCGTTCTAAGATTTGTCTTCTGAGAATAAGATCCACCATGAAAGCAAAGACAACTTTCTGCTTTACAAAAAAAGTATGCATTATTTGCAAATTGTATTTTTTTTAACTTAATTGTATAAATATTGTTTTAAATTTTCTTTCTAAAATTAATAAGACTACTTTTAAAAATATAAAAAACTTAATTATAATTATTTTCACTTCAAATATTAAATTTACTTATTGCTTATTTATTTATGATATATTAAAAATAAATCTTTAATGAAAAATTTATTTCAAAAACTTGTTTTGATTAATAATTAATTTACCTTAAGAATTTTTCGTTTATATTAGAGAATTATTGATAAAATGTATGTCAAAATTATATGAATTATACGTGTGTGTTCACAATACACAATCCATATAATAATATTTGAAGTATCCATTTTTTTATCAATAATAATGATAAAAGGTCAGATGTAATTGAGCCAAAATTTTTCATATTCTTCCAACTAATCAAGTTCCACAAGCTTAAAATAATATTGACGCGATATGGAATTTAATATCCTTGTAACTGTAATATATTTTGTTGTTATTATCATCATTATTATTATAAACATAAAATTTATTTGTTCGTAACAAAATATATATTATCGTAACCAATGGGATTTTAGTACAAAATGAACGACTAAGCCTTAATTTTTTTAATGACGGTTTCATATGATATACATTGCAAAAGAAATGTCACTTTGATCTTCTTGTATATACACTGATGTGACAAAAGTCATGGGATAGCAATATGCAAATATTCAGATGGCATTAGTATCGCAGCGAAAAAGTATAAATGCGCAGTTCGTTTTCCAGAGCTTTCATTTGTGTTCAAGTTATTCATGTGAACAGGTTTTTCGTGATTTATGGCGGCACGACGAGAATCAACAGACTTTGAATGTGGAATATTAGTTGGAGCTAGACGCATGGGTCATTCCATTGCGGATATCGTTAGTTAATTGAACATTCCGAGATCCACAGTATCAAGAGTGTGCCGAGAGTATGAAATTTCAGGCATCACATCCCATCATGGACAGCGCAGTGGGCGACCACCTGCACTTAACGACCGAGACCGCCGACGTCTGTGTAGAATGGTCAATGTTCATAGACACGCAACACTTCGTCAAATAACTGCAGGAATCAATGTGGGACGTACGAGGGACGTGTCCGATAGGACTGTGTGGCGAAATTTTTCTTCCTTAGGCCATGACAGCAGAAGACCGACTCGAGTGCCTTTACTGACAGCACGACATCGCCTGCAGCGACTCTCCTGGGCTCGTGAGCATATCGACTGGTCCCTAGACCAGTGGAAAACCGTGGCGTAGTCAGATGAGTCACGATTTCAGTTGTTGCGAGCTGATGGTAGAGTTCGAGTGTGGCGCAGACCCCACGAAGCCATGGACCCAAACTGTCAGCAAGGCACTGTTCAAGCTGGTGGTGGCTGCATAATGGTGTGGGCTGTTTTTACATAGCATGGATCGGTCCTCTGGTGCAACTGAATCGATCACTGACTGGAAATGGTTATGTTCAGCTGCTTGCAGATCACTTGCAGCCATTCATGGACTTCACGTACCCTCACAACGATGGGAGTTTTATGGATGACAATGCGCCATGTCACCGGGCCAGAATGTTCGCGATTGGTTTGAAGAACATTCCGGACAATTCCAGCGTATGATCTGGCCACCTAGATCGCCCGATATGAATCCCATCGAGCATTTATGGGACATCATCGAAAGATCCATTCGTGCCCAAACTCCTGCACCATCCACACTTTCACAATTATGGACGTCTATACAGACAGCATGGCTCAATATTCCTGCAGAGGACTTCCAACGACTTGTGGACTCCATGACACGTCGAGTTGTTGCACTTCGCCGGGCAAAAGGAGGACCGACACGATATTAACAGTCATCCCATGACTTTTGTCACTTCAATGTATATCTACATGAAAATGCCACATATACTCAGTGGTCTAAAATGTTAATAGCTAAGTAGTATGTACGACCATTTTTTATTTCTTGTATTCAAAGCATAAAGAAATTATAGTAATTGTCGGAAATTCGGACACGAGATTTTGACAAATCTCCAATTTTTAGATTTCTCTGAATTGGAAAGACCCATTTTTAGTCTGTTTTTATGTAACAAAGATAACAAAGAAAGCCCTTCAAGTAAATGGTTGAAATTTCTGAAATTTTGTTAACAGACCTAAACCTAAATTTGAAAATTTCTATCAAATTGGGATCAAAATCCGTTCAGAGGAAGTTCCTATCTTTCTGTTCGAATATAAGTTAGCTCAATAACTACAAAACGAAAAGAGTTAGATAGAAAAATTCGGTACACAGATTTAATAACTTTAGTATAGAAGTCAACCAAATTTTGAGCGAAATCCAACAAGGGGAGGGACTGTTACACTCGGTTGTTCTGTACCTTCAAAAGCATTTAAACACTATAGCAAAGACGCAATGCCTTAAATATATTGCATTTGGTTCGTGGGTATTTTTTTAAACTTTAAGTTAGTTTTGAGCCAAATTTTTGTTTCAATCGATTGGTAAAAACGCGTCTGAAACCCAAATTTGATTTTTATATATTTTTGACAGCATGCCAGGAATTTATCGCCAAACTTCTCTCCAAAAATCACTCGGTGGATTCAGATGATGCTAAATTAATGCCAAAGGTTAATATTTCGCAAATACTGTAGGCCAATGCCGTGCACGACATCAGCTAGGATGATATCTGTTTTAGAGATTATACGAGAAATTTTTGAGAAGACCACTTCCACTGGTCTCGATTAAAGTTTTGTTTATTAAAAACAAAAACAAAAACAACAACACACACAGATGTTTACTTTCTTTAAAATGTGTGATGAGAAAATTTTCAAAAAGCTGTGCAGATCTAACAAATCTGACAGTAGTTTGTTTGTTTGTTCTTTATCCTTGAGAAGTAGATGCTTCAAAAGATATAACTCAATTTTCGAGATGTAAAAATTAATCAAAATATTGATGTTTTTAATTAATTATTTGCATATCTTTAATCTAAATGCATAGATATAAATTATTATTGTTATAGAGTATAACTTGCATATACTACATGATAAATGCATTTGTATTTATTATATCCAATGCAATTAAAATATTCTAAACGCATAATGCTTTAGATAATTAGTTTATATTATATTATGCAACATGAGGTAAGTTATAAAGTTACATATACTATATTCTTAGATGTTAATTTTTTCCATCTTAAAATTTTTTCTTAGCTCTGATATTGCGTTTTTTTTTCTCGAGTAAGTTCCTTCCGAAGGGGACCTATAAATGAGGATGAGAAACTTCCATCATAGTAGTAGGTTCTCACCACCGTGGATTGTAAACGAAAAGGTAGGGGTCTGACTACGTCAAATGTTTTTATGTAGCCAAACCCCTACCTACATCAAAAGTTTTTGAGTTACCTTTGTTCCTGTCAGACAGACGGATATTTTCCAAAAAGTGTTTTTCGAACTCAGAACGATCTAAAATTTGGGGATTCGTCAGAATCACGCATTTTTTGGAAATTACAAATTTTTTTCTATATAATGGAAATTTATCTAGGAAAGAAAGTGAAAAGAGACTACAAAACAAAAAGAAAGATTTTAAATAGAAAATTTATACCTAAAAACGTTAAGATAGTCTAATTCGATAAGGCAGTGTTTCTCAACCTTTTAGTATTCACGGCCCAATTTTCAATCATAATTTTCATCGCGCCCCCCCTTTCCCACCGCATACAATAAAATGTATACAATAATAATGTATTTTGAGTATTTTGGCGCTAAACCTACACTACAACATTAATTTTAAACTTTACAAATCACCAAGAATACGGAAATTTATTGACATTTTGCAACACCGATCCTCAGCTTTGAAAAAACAAGAATCCTGTGAGTTTTTATTGCTCCTGCGTCCCGTCATGTCGGGCATTCTCACGGTTTCGCGAGAAGTTTCGATTTGTCGATTTGTCTGGAATTTGTCTGGTCAGCTTAAAAGTTAAGTTAGAAGCGTGCGCAGATGTGAACAAATGTTTTCTCATAGGGAGAAGGAGAAAATTTTATGACGCCAATATCAATTCCAAACAATCTCATTCGAGTCGATCCTTCTATCGCTATTGAATCTATTCTTAATGTGTATGTTATATATATTTTCGTATAATTGCACCGTATTAAATATACACGGAAGCAGACTTATGCAGAATCATGGATAAGTTTTTAATCCTGCACAGGTCGCCCGGATTACAATAGTAACTTTAAGTGAGTTTGATGTTTAAAAAATAATTAAGAAGAAGTGCCTTGTTATGTTCAAAGTTGATTAAAGAATGTTGATTAATTATTTTGGAGTTTTATTTTGATTTGAAAATGGACCCCAATTGTAATCCGCGCGATCTTTTACGTGACTTTATAGAACGCGACCGGTGCAGGGTTAAGCGGACGTAAGTGAGCATTAGACGATAGACAAACATCAACAAGTACACAGACGAGCGTGGTTCCGGAAATAAAATCAAAAAAAAATATTCTCAAGAATACTTAAATTTTGTGTTCACTAGTACTGAAGTAAATAAAGAAGAAAGGCCCCTGTGTATCATTTGCTCAAAAATGTTGGCGGCAGACAGCATGAAACCTAATAAACTTAAACGACATTTGGAAAGGCTTCATAGTGATTACGTAAACAGAGAATTCTTCGAATTAAAATTAAAATCAAATGAAAAGCAAAAATCATTGTTTAAAAAACTTTGTCTGTGAATGAAAAAGCTTTAATTGCCTCTTACAAAGTTTCATATAAAATTGCTAGATGTAAAAAGCCTCACACCATTGATGAAGAGCTTATTTTGCAAGCTGCAATTGAGATTGTAGAAATTATGTTTGGAGATAATTTTCCAAAACAATTGCAGTCTATACCTCTTTCAAATGATACTGTTGCCCGTCGAATTGCAGATATAGCGGAAGATGTAGAGTGTCAGCTTTTGTCGAAGTTACGTGACAAATTATTTTCAATACAACTTGATGAGGTAACAGATAGTAATAAAGATGCTCATTTCATTGCCTATGTTAGATTTTGTAATGATTTGTCAGTAGTAGAAGAATTACTTTTCTGCAAACCAATAGAACTCAAAGGAACAGCACTCGCATTATTTCCTATCTTAAATGATTTTATGAACGAGGCAAATATAGAATGGAAAAATTGCGTTGGAATATGCACCGATGGTGCTCGTTCTATCTCCGGAAGATTCCAAAGTATTCAAGCACTTGTGATACAAAAATCGCCACAGTGCGTCTGGACGCATTGCATGATCCACAGAGAAGCTTTGGCTTCTAAAGAAATGAGTCCTGGTTTGAATATTGTGTTAACTAAGGTTGTAACAGTAGTAAATTATATAAAAATGAGACTCCTGAAATTAAGAATCTTTTCCTCGTTTTGTAAAGACATAGGCGCAGTACATTCAGCGTTACTATTTTATTGCGAGGCAAGATGGTTATCACGAGGGAAATTTTTGCAACGTGTTTATGAATTAAGAGAAGAAATCGCCGTTTTCCTAGAAGAGGAAAACAGACCGGAAGCTGAGAATTTTCGTGAAAGTTTATTTGTGATGAAATTGAGCTACATGGTCGACATATTCAAGAAATTAAATAACTTGAATCTTCAACTGCAAGGAGCAAATACACATATATTGGATACGAGTCATAAAGTTAATGCTTTTTGTAGGAAATTGGAATTGTGGAGCAGAAATTGAAAGCAAGAAAACTTAACAATGTTTGCAAATTTGAATGATTGTATTAAAACTTACAAGGCTGAAGAACAACATGTAAAAGTTGTTTTTGTAACCATTGAAAATCGTTTAGCAATGCTAGCAAAGAATTTTAAAAAGTACTTTTTTGCTGACGACAAACTGATATCAAGTTACAAGTGGGTGAGGGATCTATTTCAAAATACTCCCAAAGGACTCTTAATTGAAGAGGAAGAAACCTTCATAGACTTCACGGAAAGCGGCGAAAACAAAAGACAGTTTAGTAATAAATCACTCTTTGAATTTTGGGCAGGAGTGGATGATGAGTTTTCAGCACTAAAAGCAAGGGAATTTCGCATTCTACTACCATTTTCAACATCTTACCTTTGTGAAACTGGATTTTCTGTGGTGGCATCTTTGAAGACAAAATATAGATCTCAGCTAAATATAGAAAAAAAACTGAGAGTGTCTATTTCTAATATTAAACCCTCCCTCGAAAAACTTTGCTCTGCAAGACAGGCCCAAGGAAGTCACTAATAATTATTAAATTTGTTTTTAATTTAGTAAGTTGTTTTAATTTAATAAGTTAAATATTAAATATATCGAAATGTATTTTGTTTTGAATGTGTGCGTGTGTTCTTTCCTTTCAGTCATTTAATCAATTTTTTAAATAACATTTTCTCTTGGATATCCTCGCGCCCCCCTAGGGGGGGGCGCCCCACAGGTTGAGAATCACTGCGATAAGGAATAAATTCAAAAATGTTCAAATTGGGAAAAATACTTTCGATACGAATAAAATTTTTCGAACACTATTTAAATATATATTACACAAAAAGAATATGAAAATACAATGATTATATGCATTACACAATACTCAGATAATCATCCGTATTATGTTTAAAACATTCTTTCTTGTTAGGAAAAAAAATAGTTTAACCGAAAAATACTACTTTTTTGTTTATCCGAATTCGTGGGCAGGAAAAATAAATTCTTTCTCTAAAGATATTCTTCGATTATTCCTGATTATTATCATCCGAAAATTAAATTTGAAAAAAAAATTATAATAGGCCTATTGGTTTTTTGAGAACATTAAATAATAGTGTTTGCGAATATAACGGATCGTGACATGAATAATCAAAAAATGCCTTCAGACATAATCACAGTAACAAGATGATCAGATTTATTTTTCATTCCTTTTTGTAAAATTAGGCTGTCAAAATGTTGTGTACGCCTTACGGCATATTTTAGGAAGTTTTTTTGACGTTTATAATTTTCTTATTTAAACTTCTGTCCGAAATTTTTTTATAAATAAAAAAATAATATTGCAACAGCTCCCTCACATCCTGGTCCATTCTAATAACAGGGAATAGATAAAGTAAACTGCTTTAGATTACTAGCCAGGCAATTTAAAGAAATCGAATTATTAAAATTGTCATGTATTTTTCCCCATTCTGATACCTTCAGTTGTAATTCGATTCACTGTATGAGAGATAACTAAAATTGTAAATGACACTTCCCTTGGACATAAGTGACAAGCTTGTTTTGCTTCCATTTATAGTATAATAATGAACTTTATATTATGACTAAGAAAATTAAATACTCAGTTTGAAAATCTATTTCGTTACTCAAATGAAATTGGGTTAAAATTTAATATTAATCTAAACTTTTAAGTTAAGGACCACACAAAAAATCTTATCACCTGAACTTTCTCTAATTTTTTAATTATCGTGTACGTTTATATAAATGGAATGGTAAAAAACAGCTCTATTTAATGATTTAGTATAATAAACATAACTACAGCTTCTGTATATGAAATCTTCTCGACAAAATTGTTCTATTTACTGTTGCGTTTCTCAGTTTTGTTCATTCTAACAAGCATACAGACAAATATTGATCTTTTTTTGAATGAGAAGGAATAAAACACTGAAAATTTGAAAAATAAATTTTATTAAGATTATTAAAACTTTCTATGTATTTCACATTTTGTATTCGAGAAGTCAAAGATTAATCAGTATAATTTCTTTTTCAATTTTTGTACTTTTTATTTTGTTACTATGTGTCAATTTCCGAGTGCCAATTTCGTTGCCTTTAGAGCCATTTCGACACTCTATTATTTAAATTAAAGTCTTAAAATTAAATTCAGATATGTAATTCTATTTTCTACAATGTACTAAATTTCGCTCATTTAACCTAATTCTTGCTATCGAGTCATCATGTTCATATGCATATAAATGGATATATATGCAGAATTTTAGCTTAATGATCTAATTAAAAAATTTATATAAATCCTATATGTTGATGTAAAGAAAATATATCAACTTAAACTCATTTTTTACACTTCTTGTTATTGTGCCCAAAAACAGATTAGTACACAAAGAAACATAATTCCAAATATGTGTTTATAGGTTTGAAATATTTGTTGATTCTTTTTGTGATTATAATGGTATATATTTATTTATGAGACAAAAAAAAATTTCAAAATACCAAAACAAGCCAGTTTATAGTTTAAAAACTCTTTGGATAAAGGGAAAAGAACCCATCATTAGTCATTTTTATTATGCCATTTATTTTGAAACTTCGTTATCAATATACATTATCCAGCTGATTCATTTACGTAAGGCTGTAGCATCTAAAGGTTATATGGATTACGCATTCACATTTCTGAATTGAATTCTCCATCATGTGCAGCATATTCTCAACATAACAAGAATGCATAACTGTCGTGTTATAAGCTTAATGATAATTATTGGCATTATTAAATAAAGATGTTTGTCAAATTCGTAGAGTAGTTTCAGCATCACTAAAGTAGGAAAATATAAAGGAATCATGAATTACTGATAAAAGAATTTAACAAAAATATTATTATCATGTTTCAGGAAAGCGCCATATCATTCATATTGTAGAGAGCCTGGCGGTAAAATTTCGGCTCTAGGATTGGATGCTCCAGGTTCAAGGTTTCATTTAACCGAAGAAACGTCTTGTAACGGAATTGGAGCAATTTTAATTTTCTTTCAATGAAATGGCACCTCCGATGTCATAATAGTCATCTGACCGCAATTCAAAAATATAAGGTCCATCCCAAAATAGCATTTGAGTTGCTATGGAATGAGACGTTAATTCTGTGAAATGAATTAAATCCTTAAACTAGAATGTTGTAAGGTTACTAAATATTTTTTTACCTCAGTCGTGTTATTACAGATTGCTTAGCAATAATAATATGGATAAATAAAAGATTTATATCAAATTAATCTACCTCGATAAGATAATCTGACAATAAAGGCAAGAATGCTGGTGGCAAAACTTCAGTCTGCCTCCAGCCTTTGAACTAGTTTCAAAAGCAGTTCTTTTGAAGTTAGTTCAAAAGCAGTTTGAACTAGCTTCTAATTTTGTAGACTTTTGTAACAGACAACAAATTCTAAATTACTGTAATTAACTCTATTCGATCAAGCATCTTCATATTATCTTCAGTACGCGTCAAGCGATAATATTATCCTATGAAAAGCATCTACTGTTCCAAAACTGTTATGTCTCTTGACATAATAAATAGAGTCATCTGTAAGTCATTAACTATTGTTTTTGTTATGAGCAATTGAACTATTAATGACTAATGAATGATAAAAAATAATAGAGATTATGATATAAGGAAATAAATATACGGCGTATTATTAACAGAAGATAATAATAGAAATGTTACATTAATAAAAAGAAGCTGAAATAAGACGGAATTTTATATTAATTTTATATTTCAATTCTAAAATTTTATCGATATTAAATTAGTTAATTATTAGTTATTATCGATATTAAATTAGAATTAAATTAGTTATATCATTCAAAGAGTTTTGAAATTTCAAATATTTACTTTGTAATCATTTGCAACTCACAAGAATGGAAAGAACGGTTTTCATTTCATTATAGAAGAAATAAGCTGATTTAGTCATTTTCCTAAGATCTAAATTACCCATACTTCTAACAGGTACATAATTGAGACTATGCAACTTTGAAAAAAACAAAGATGGGCTGGGTTAACCTGGTTGGTAGGGTGTTGGATTCGTATCCTTTGGTTGTGATTTCGAACTTCGTCGACCGAAGACTCCCCGTGTATGTGGGGACCTGGTACACATATAAATCAGTCGTGATCACAAAATCCTCCTCATAGACAAAATACCACTCGAGGTACTCGATTCAGAGGGGATCGTTCTCTGATTCAGGTCTAAATTACGATCTGTGGATGAGTGAATGAAATGCAGGAATGAAATCCATCCCGTAAAAAGTATTGTGAAGCGTGTCAGTTAAGACGTACTGTTGATAACGCTTTAGAAGCAAGAGAAGCTCTCTCTGCTTAAAATCTTTGACTTTGTCAACAGGTTTGCCTCTGATAAGTGTCATTAGAGACAACAAAAATAAAGATACATACAAAGTCACATATCTTTCAAATCTAATAACTATTTTCGTATTTATGTGTTTGTGCGTGCTTGAATGTGTGTGTCTGCTTCAGTGCTTATACGCCCGTTAAAATTATAATATATCTCTTCATACACTTCGTATTCGAGAAAGTAAAAATGTATATTATTCATTCACAAACTTGTTTACCAAGGCACTTGAAATCAATTGAAAAGTTGAAGGTAATGAAACTCAAAATGCACTAAGCGCATCATATGTTTTATAACATACAAATAATATTTTAATTACTTCTTAACATTAAAATAGTAAAAAACATGTATAGCAGTTTGTTTATGAAAATGAAATGTTTTATGAGAAAGGCATTTATTCAATATTCACAAATAAAAAAATATTGAACTATAAAATTTAAAAGAAGTTGAACTAAAGAGAAACTACTAGAAATTCAATATTTTTTAATTGAAAAAATTTGAAAATATTTCGATTTTTCTTTTTAGAAAATATAAACGAAAACGTTATCTAATAAACAAATATTTAAAAAAACATACTAGAAATAATATACTTGAAATTTGTTTGTGAGAACTTCAGAAAAGTTTATTTTGATTCAATTCTGATATGACGCAGGCGAACTAGAATGTAAACTACTGTGAAGTCTTTTTTTGATGTCCCGTCATGTTTCACACGCAATTCAGTACTCCAGGCAGAATTGTAATGATTTAACTCTTAGGGTTATATGCTGTAGGTTACATTTTAACAAATATCTGTGTACACTGGCAGTATCAGGTGGTGATGTTGTTAAAAGTTTGCGAGTGAAGCGTTACCATGTCCCTTCATTCCAAATAAAAGAACGTAAAACTGAAATAAATAAAAAGATATAAAAAATGTGAGCGATCAGAAGAACCAAGGGCAAAGGAACAGGGATAAATCGTTTAGCGAAGGCTAGAAATATGTTTCGACCGACACTCATCATAAATCTTAAAAAGAATTGAAATATAGATGCTGAATTGCAGATTTAAGGATGTGTGTGTGTGTGTGTGTGTGTGTGTGTGTGTGTGTGTGTGTGTGT
>JAPMOQ010048734.1:177365-199481 GCA_026543055.1 Argiope trifasciata
GTGTGTGTGTGTGTGTGTGTGTGTGTGTGTGTGTGTGTGTGTGTGTGCGTGTGCGTGTGTGTGTGTGTGTGCATTTCTAAATTTCTAAATAGCGAGGCAGTTTCTAAAAGCCGTTCTCCTACGGGCGAAATAATGTCATATTTTTTAAAATGTGAAAAAAAAACTTCTACATTTACTTCCTTTTTTAAAAAGAATGATTAAATGAAGAAAAATTTATTGAAAATATACTTTAAAAATTATCCGAATTAAAAAAAACTCCACTCGATGCTTCCATTTTAATTTTTTTTGTGTGAGAGTATTTATTTATTCTGTTTGTTTCGTCTTTTGAAATTAACTTCATTATTCTATGAAGCTATGTTTCAAAAAAAAGTAAAAAGAGAAAAAAAATATTGAGAACATACTTTTAAAATTATCCGAATCAAAAAAACTCCACGCAATGTACAACTCAGTGCTCCCATTTTAATTCTTTTGAGAGAGAGTATTTATTTATTCTGTTTGTTTCATCTTTTGAAATTAATCTAATTATTCTCTGAAGTTATGTTTTATTCATAACAAAATATCATAATATATGAATTAGTTAAAAATTATTTTTGAATATGACTAAACGAAATCAATAAGAATGATAAGTTATGAAATATCTTTTTTAATGTTGAATTTAATTGTTTACTACAGAAAAAATTGCGCACTTAATTTTTTTTTATTCTATTGAGAGGAAATAATATTTTTAAGTAAAATAAATATTCTTCTCAGAAAAAAATACTTTTTTTTTTCATTAAGAAATAAAATTTAAATTTTCATCACAAAATTTTACATTTGTTTCAATTCCTTTCTATCAACTGTAAGAATAATTAATACCCTTAGACTCGAAAATTCAAATTTAAATTCAGTTATAATTAAGAAAAAAAATCAATTTTAGATTTATGTAGAAATATCTGAACAAGGATATAATATTATACGTTTTCCACCACAAACATATATATTATTATTTTAAGTGGCCGTAAGTATTTTGAAATTACTTTTTAAAGTCTAATCGAAACTCGTTATATTAACCTGGCGGGAAAAAAGTCTCAACAGAACGAAAAAAATATTATTGTAGAGTAATGAAATTTGGATTGTTCATTACTTAACATTTTAATTGATTAAGTTAGAAATATCTAATTAACATGTTTAATTGATTAAATTTTCAGGATCACAAGTTAATTTAAGCTCAAGAAAATAAATTTAAAATGTGAAAAACTATTACATTAATTCTCCAGAATTTTGAATGCAAACCTGTTAACATGTGGGCATTGTGTCATACAAATGCCAAATGTCATTTTGTGATACGGAGTTCCATTTTTGTTGTACTTGTTCTGTCTATACTGGGAACGTTCAGTGATGGCTGGCGATGATACTGGGGTTGTTGTTCAATAATATCCTATACGTCCTCAAATGGATACAAATCTGGTGATCTCGCAGGTAGAGGTAACATATCGACACTCTGTTGAGCACATTGCATTAAAACAGCGGTATGAGGGCGAGCTTTGTCCTGTTGGAAAATTCTCATTAAATGTTATTCATGAATGGCAGCCCTTCTAAACTGATGTACAAACTTGCAGTAAGTAACCACGAGAGTATTCGTGCTGTAGGAAATTTCTATCAAGACCATGACTCCAGGTGTAAGTCCAGTGTATCTAGATCACGTACCATTTGGTTGAAGGTGTTCCCCTGGCCTCCTTCAGACCAACACGGCCATCACTGTCATTAAGACAGAATCTGCTTTCATCAACAAACGCAACAGATCTCAACTCCGTCCTCCAGTGAGCTCTGGCTCGACATTACTGGCGTCGTAAACGGCAATGACTTGGAGTTAGCGGAAGGAACGCTACAGGCGCCAGGATCGGAGCAACCTTTGAAGTAACAGATTTTTAACACTTCGTAGTATCATTGGAGCCAACTGATTGATACCAACTGCAACTCAAAAACTGCAACCATATAAGTTTTGTTAATTAATCAGTGGATAAAGATCTCTGCTTCCACTACAACAAGGCAGAAATCAGGAAATACATGAAGACCTTAAAAGCTAATTTTCAAAAGGGTAATTTACAGAAATCTAATTGAATAAGTGAGTATATTTATTTTAGTCGTGTTGTTTTAACATAAAGAATAATTTCATATTAACAGTTAAAGAATTCAAACCTTTAGAAGTGCGGAAAAGCCAGAAAACACCGCAACTATGGAAATTAAAGGGTAGTTTGAAATTAAAAAATTAAGAAATAATTAATTTTAAGATCGCTGAAAAATCAATCGTGTTCCGTATATAACTAATACAAATAAACTTCACACTGCAGAGCCATATGGGTAAAAATGTTTCAACCATGACGACAAACCATAATTCAGTTTACTTTACTCTAGTTGTGGGTTTGGATAAGAATTTACTTTTCATATCTTATCTTATTAAGTGGAAGTCATGGTTATTCGAGGCACATTAGAAATTAATTCATTTTTAAATATGCAACTAAATGGTGAAATTTAACATAATTTTCATCATTTTTGGCCATTAACTTCGAAAACATTAAACAAAAATTATTTTCCCACTACCTTAAAGAGCAATTTGTAATTGTTTTAATGATACTAATTTCATTGCGGTACGATGTTTTTTAACTGAAGCTCCAAAATTAATTTTGAACGCAATTTGTAACTAAAATTCAAGATTAATTTATTGTTCCATCAGATCCATCATTAACGTTTTTTTAAAGTTGATAAGAAAAATTACTTTCAAAATATGATTTTTTATTTCTTGTGCAAGCACTGCTTTGTGTGTGCGTGCGTGCACATAAAGTAATGAGGTTAGTTTGATGATTGTGAGATATTTCACGTTTAATTTTCGTAAAAGTTTAGATTACCTTAATAAGTACGTAAGTTATTCAATTTTACTGTCAAGTCCCATTTCTCCAGAATAATGAAAACACTATGTTAAAAAAATCTTTATTTAGTTTATAAGGAGGTCCTGACTTATTAGTGATTTTTCTAAAAACATTTAAAATTATTAATTTTATAAATGCTTGAAAGAAAAAGAATGGCGTTTAAGACTGCATATGCTGTCACAATTTATTAAAAACAGCCACGATACAAACAAATTCAATAAGAAAATTTTTTTATGCTTCTGAATTGTTTATCAATTATTGAATTGAGAGACAAAACAGCTGAATAGCTGAAGAAATAGGGGGCAAGGATGGATAATTTAAACCAGTAATTGACTGATTTCTGAAAGAATTTGCTTCTTAATTGTCCAAAATGAGGAGAAAAGCATTTAAACATGCGAACTTTGTCACAATGCATAAAAAGCAGTCGGGGGAAAGGAAAACTGAATAGCAAAAATCAATAAACGTGAATTGAATAAAATTCATTCAATTGATGAACAAGCAAATAAAATTGCTGAATAAATTGAGCAGTCATGTTCTGATGATTGATTTTGAGCAATTTCTTTACGAAATTATAAAAATTTTGAAGTAAGAAGCAAGTAGAGAGTCACATTTTATTCAAAATTTAAAATATATAGATTTGAAAAGCACTGGAATATAAAGGGATTCATGGAAATGCAGGAGATTCATTGCTTGAAAATTTAAATTTTAATTATCGCTACAATCGATTCAAATCAGAAAGAAGGAGACAAATTTGTTAAAGTAAAAATAACTGCATTTTTTGAAGGACAAAGCTTTTTATTATGATCCTAATTTGCATTTGCAAAATTCAATTTCAAATCAAAGTCAGAATTCAAAATAATTTGGATTAAATTTCTTCTTAATCAATCTTTTGAATCAAAATTTAATTGTTAACTTATTAATAATAAACACATTTTATTGGTTAAACAACATTAGAATAAATATAAGTAAAATTGAAACATTTACAGCCAAGGAATCTGAAGTAATAAAGAATCCGGCCTGAGAACTTTCTCATGGGTCACCCACAGACAGGGATACAAACCAGGTATTTTTTCTGTGATGGGTCTGAAATTCACCCCTCGTGACCCGAAATTCCCAGAATATTGAAGTTTTAGAGACAAAATTAATATCACAAAGGAAAAATACCAAATTTATACAATAGTAAAAAAATTCCAGCAAATCAGAAAACACAAGACCATAAAATCAATTTCTTCGACATAAGAAAGCAGAAAGACCACTAACTAAATTAAAATCCTTCATATCACGTACTGTAACACAGAATTTATACAATAGTAAGTCAAATCTACTTTCAAAGTTACTAATTTGGTAACGTATTTTTTAATTGGTAGCAATTAGATATGGGAAAATCTCTTCAAGAAATTTTGCAATATTTGCTTTGCACTAAATAATCATATTAATCAAATTGATCGGGATATCATATCGAAAATCCGGATACTCCAGATTTGAAAGCACGTAATCTTCATAAGAAAAATACATTAAAAATCTCTAACTGCGACTGGAACATGCTATTTAAAAGATTAGTGAATGATGTTGAAAATAAGAAGAAAATGAATCATCTGGTTATCTAATAATTTTTTTTTTCAATTCACTAAATTCCAGTCATATTCTTCTGCATGGATTAACACAGAAAGTTGGGTGCCCGATTACTTTAATACAAATCATGTACTTGCAATTAAAATCGATAAGATACTAAGACAATTGCTTCAAGTCCCATACTTGAATTCGATTGATGAGTGGGCAATTGACTTTATATGAAAATGCTAAGGGCGAAGAATCTCTCAACATTGTTCATCGTTGCCGATAAACAGTTAAAGACCAAAAATGTTGTAGATAATCAATATATTTGAATAATAAGGTAAATTAATTACAATTAGAAACGCATTAATTTCTATCTACCCCAGAGTAGATTCCACTAATATGGATGCAAGAAACCACTGACTCATGCGCAAACCCCTCAATAATTAGAGCTAGAAGATAGACATATAGTAATCGATTTTCTTTTGGTTAATAAATTGATTTTCTTTCAACAGAGTTTTCTGAAATTTCAAATTAATTATCAATAAATTAGAAACTGCTCAAAATTTTAATGGGTTTTTTTTCAATAGTTGGTGGATATTTCAAAGTTTTATTACGCAATACATATCGGAAAATTGAGCTGCGAGGTAAAGTAAGCGATTATTGTTGCTTATAAGTCAAAAACTTTGATATGAAATGAAATCGATCAATTGTCAGGTTTTAGTTGAGTTTTTCAAATTAGTTTACACTTATTGGAGAAAAAAATCGGTCAATTCGTTCACGCTAGAGACTGTCATTTATTTTGCAGTATAGCTTGAAAACAGAAGGAAGTAGGCAGATAATTAGTAATTGTCGAACTAGAGTCATGGGTTTTCGTATGAAATAAAATTTGACGAAATTTGTTCAGGCTCTGGGAAAATGTCATGGTTTTTTATCATGGAGAATATACAACGAATTTATGTTTTGAGATAATATGTTCGACGAGTAGAGGACTGAAGACTACGAATGATATATTTAAAGGTCAAGAGTTTACATTTGAAATAAAAACTAGAACCAATGATTAAAAAGGAGGAATTTATTATTTTCCTTTCTTTCTTATTTTAAGTATAAAGGTATTATGTCAACTTGAATTTTATGTCGAGTAACTTTTTAAAAATTCTTTACTTTTAAAATTTTTACATCAAATGATTAAATTACTCATGAGACACAAAAATTGAAGTCTGATACATTTATTTGACCCTAAGTTATTTAATTTGTGAACAAACTCTCGATAGCTGAGGAAACCGACTTCCTTCACATTTACTAATACTTCACATTTTCGATAGACATAATACTTTGTGGAATTCGGATGATAAAAATTCTTTTATTGTAACTGATAGAACAATTTATTTCTAATAATTGTCACTGACTTCTCAATAATGATGAGAAAAAGTACTTCCATGAATCACAAGTATTTTCAGCTCGAAAGTGATTGTGAACAACAGTCTTGATCTCATCACTTATTCTCTGGAATTCCTATCATTGTTGAGTTTCGCAGTCGCTATCGAACTTTATCAAAGAGGTCGCTCTCCTCTTTATGATGATAGTAGCAGTGTGTCAATATGTTCTCCTCGTTTTCAGTTCCAGCAGGCAGACTGTACAGATTCTCTCAATTGTCAGATTTCACTGTGAATATGGTTAGCATGACAGAGTTTTTGGAAGATGCTTATCGCAGACATAATAATATACTACGCTAATATCAACATCACAAAGAAGTCTGAAAAATTAAATTCCACAGCGAAAATAACAGCCTAACGAAGTTTTTGAATAAACTTCAAAAGTATATCAAAAACTTCTGTTGCTTTTAAAAGAAAAAATTCTAGTTTATAGTATCCACAGTTGCACTAGGAGAAATTTTTGGCTCATTTCCATTGCCATCCTCTATCTCCAATAAAGTCTTGTGCAGCTAGGTAAAAAATGCCAATGGGATTTTTCACTTCCTGTTTTAAATACAGGAAGGTTATGTATTCGGACCAATCAGATGAAGCCAATTTCTTGAAAGCTCATGTACAAGTTTCAACAATTCATTGGCATGATTCTAATTTCCTGACGGTTAAGAATCGTGAGAGACAAGTACTTTTTGTGTTTTTCTGCCCAAGTAATTGTCCATGCAACCAATATTTTTTTCAAAAAACTGTGAAAATACAATAATTGAAATGAAAACTATCACGTCACAAGTGCTTAATACCAGCTCTGTTCCAATAGATTCAAGTGTAACATGCTTCTTCATTTAAGCTCAACTCCTTTTTTATTTATTGAACAGAGTCTTGACTGGTAAAAGGAATCTCTCATAATGGAATGAAAACATTATAATTCCAATTGAAGGGTTTGCTTCAAAAAAGATGTATCTCCAATTTAGAGGAATTTAAAGTTAAATGCACTATGATAATTACATGAGGTAAAAAAAATCCTTGCTCATTTAGTGCCAAAAAGATATGGCTCCAATCTTTGTTCTCGCGTATTTCAAAGGATGGAGCTATCTGTCACATTGGAATTTAGAATTGCCAGGCGTTTTTAAGGGCTTTCCGAAAATTTCAAGTATTTGAGCTACCTTATTTTTGTAACAAACACTTATATTCTAAAGTCTGTCAAAAAAATCTTCTGAATTCCACTTTGTTTTCTCTGAAGAGTTTTGAGAGCATGGCCAGAGCATTTCTTTTACAAAAATTAGAGAAATAAAGTTGAATCTCCCTATTAAAGGTAGGTTTCTGTTGAGGACGAACTGTATTTGAAAACATTCTTGGAAACTCAAATAAATAATTCATTGGTTAGGAGGGATCCCTTATTCCCATAATCTTTGATATAAATAAAAAGTGTCATACTTTCAGTATGAAAAGCTCTATAGTGTATATTTAATACTTTTTAACTTTGTTCATTGAAACCATTTGATCATTTTTAAAACTTTTTGTTTCATCGATATTTCGGGATTTTGTGGTGGAAATTTCAATTGCAATTCTATTATACAGAATGGTAAAATTCCCGCATAAAACGCCTTCAATACTACTTTTTTATCGTCTTTCTCAGCCAAATTCTTCATTGTTTGAATTCATCTTTGAATTCATTATTTCTTTATCTTAACGATCTATTAATCCCCTGTCAAGGCAATGACATGAAATCACTAGAGCAACAATTACTAATTATTGAGATGATAGTTTAGTGTGATAAAAATTCACCCACTATTTCTCATGTGAAGATAGTCGATATGTACTTCTGCCGGAAGAAAAAGATTCACCTGAATTCGAATATTCCCTTTGGAAATATTCCTATGCCATGAGCTGAATGAAATAGTAATGTTTGTGAGTAATCTTCGATCGTTATTTTACTTCCTTTCCAAAATATTTTACATCCAAGGAAGATGTGTGAGGAATTTAGAAAGTGCTCCCCAAAGCATTTAGGGCGGCGATCGAATCTCCCTATTTTTTATTTACAAAGCAATCATTCTTTTATAGTATTTTACTGTTGCTGTCCACAGTTACTGAACACCATCTATCTCTTTACTTTAAAAATATTCTCTAAAGAATTTCGCACTTTAGGCATCACTAAATAACTAATGACAAAACCTTTAAGTCATTCATCACCAAGTACTTCTTAAATTAAGGCATGACAAGGATCTTGCTTATATTATTTCCATGCAAAATTTGTCTAAACCTTTTATTTAAACAAAGGTGTCATTTAAATCTGGTTTATACCGTAGTAATGTGGCTATTTTCCTGATGGTATTCAAAAGAATGCGGAGACTGTAACCCAGATAGCAAGCAATTATTATAAGCTAAAATTAGAAATTAAAATATTTAATTATTAATTTAATTAATTAAGATATTTCGATTAATTAAAGAAATTCACGAATTCATTGGGAGTTTTTTGCAAGAAAACTTAATTGTTGGTTCAAAAATATAGTTGAAAAATAGATGGCAAAATATTTCGGTAAATAAAGGTAAATCATCGTATGAGTCATAAGACGCTACCAGTAGATTTTACAAAATTCGTTTCACAATCCCCCATTTAATGAGAAAGTAAAATAGCTTCTACAAGAAATGAGCTTAATTCTTATTATCATTGAATCTACAGACTTTCTTTTATTTTTTGACCTGAGATATATGTTGTTTGTATGCTTTTTATTTCATTCTCTTTCAATTTCAAATTCAAATTCAAGTTTCAAATTTCATTCAAATGAACTTAAATTATATCATTAAATCTATAGACTTTCTTTTAATTTATGATCTGAGATATACTGTTGTTTATATGCTTTTTATTCCCTTTTCGAAATTCAATAAACCCTCAACTGCTCGTATTGTTACCTGAAAGCTTTTCTATATCATTGATCTTATTTTGTTTCAATTTTGATGGCCATTTTAGTTGTGGCATAATCTTTTCACTCACCTACCATTTGCACAGCTGCTAATAGGTATTGATAGTTGAACTGGTGACAAATTTATGTTCGCTTCAGATGATTCCACCTGCTATTCAGCGCAGTTTTATCATTTATATATTATGGGACATAAGTGCTCTGGAATCACTTACTCTCTATCACAGACGGTTACCATCTGAATTTTGTTCACTTTTGTGTCTCCTTCAATACTAGGGTATTATGATTGATGTTAAGAATATCGTTAACCATCTTTTTCCCTACTTGTCAGGAAATAGGGATTTTGCTAAAATTATCATTGGTTTATAGACAATTTTTTCTGAAAATGAGATTCATGTTTAATTGACCGCCCCCCCACACACACACAGGAGATATGACTTTATTCAAGTATGGATCATGGATCGACAAAGTGTTATACATGCCATACTGTTGATTTTTGTAAAAAATACACTAATCAAATATCCTTCATTTAATTATCATCAAACTTTTTCCCAATACATATGAATTCCCGTTTGGAAACGGACATTTGACCAATTATAATAAGTTTAATGTTGATTTCATTTAAATCGTTTAAAGATCCAAACTTTATGCAATTCAACCGGTGAGAAATTCACCCCAGATGTTTCATTTTTTAAGAATATTCATTTCTGTACTTACGTTTAGAAATTTTAATCAGCTAAACATTCGAAAAAAGTATTTTACTGTCGTTCTCACTTGCTTCCAGATTATCTTAATTTTGATATCTTTATTAATAGATTTTTAAACTTCTTTTAGATTTAAAATTATAATAGCTAAATATAGCCAAACATGCCTCTAATGCCAAAAACGTAAAATAGTTAAACAAGCCATCAAAGGAATTGCTTTTGCTTCATTTTTTCAAAAGATTTTTATTTCTGCATTTGTGTTTAGCAAATTTTTAAATTTTTTATCTGTTAAACGTTTAAAAAAAGTATATAATTAATCTCACTTTTTTTACTTCCTTTTTAGTATCAATGTTATTTCATTTTAAAACAAGGAACTTTAAATTTTTGTTCTTTCATTATTGTAGCATTATGGCTTAATTCATGTTTATCTCGATGATTCTGCTTTTATTATTAAATAGATCTTTTTAACTGCTTTCAGATTTAAAATTATGTTTGGCGAAATATAGCCAAACATGGCTCTAACGTCAATAAACGTAAAATACTAAACCAAGCAATCAAACGAATTGCTTTTACAATCCTTCTACAAAGATATTCCACAACAATTCTTCACTCGAAGAATGTAAAAATTGGAAGCTTTCCATAATATCCCATTCGCTGACAAGTTTCTAAAACATTTGAAAGGAATGTGAATAGGGCCGTTATACTTCGAAGTAATTGGACTTTCAAAATATATATGCTTTAGCTGGTCACATCTTGCGATTTCCCATGCTTCAGCAGGATATACTTAGACGTTTAAAGGTTTTATTCTGAATAAATTATATCAAGACCTAAAGTACTGCTATTATGAAACATATGAGAGTGTTCTAATAACGTACATCAGTTGAATTATTTCTATTCTCTCTCAAGTTGTAACTTGTAAAATGCATCATGTTTTTAACACATTTTGTGGCGGGATGTAGATTATTATGATCCGTACTGTGGAAGCAAGATGACTTATGTTTTCTGGAACATTTCTTTAATGATGACGTTTCACACAAAACAAACAAAAATGAAAGACAAGACATTAACGCGCACACCTTTACAGAACAGCATCTCACTTCATTATTATTTACAGTCGCAATGCACTATGAGATGCATATCTAATCAGATATTACCATCTATTATCCAAAAAGGCAGTTCAGCTGCTACAATTTGTATTTGTTTATCTGTTTTATTATTTCATATTACTTTAAAATCATAAAAATAAAAAATGTTGACATTAGAAAAAAAATCTGCAAAATGCAGAAATAGAAGAATGTGTGTCGTGTAAATAAAAAAACGTAACTTGATGAAAAATCACTAAAATATAAAGAAAAAAAGTGAAAATTATAATTAAAATTTCTAATCTGCTACCTTTTCTCAACAATTATAAACCATTTTTCTTGCATACCCAGTTTTTTATACTAAGAAGCTCGTTGATGAAATGCAAATGCAAATAACAATATTTTTTTCGCCCAATAATGAAATTTCAACTTGGAAGTTTTAATCATTTCCGAGTTCCTCAATGTATTTGAGTTCAAAATAGTTTATAAAAATTCTGTTGAAAACTGTGAATAATGTCTTAGTATAAAAAGCCTTTCAAATATTAATAACTGTCTCATTCTTAGCATATTGCAAAAAATGTAGATCTTTAATTGTTAAATAGTTCTTGTCTTGATGCTTTAAATTTCTCTGGTTATTTTCGAATTGCGTCTGATTGTCGGAAGGTACATGCGCAATGAAAATAACATATGAGATTAACTGTGAGTTGCATTGTATAGTTGGAGTTTTTTTTTTTTTTTTAAATGAAAATGTTAAAGATAGTGAAGATTTTCATGGAAAGAAAATTCAGAATCTCATTTGAAGGACTGCAAAAAATTTTTAGGCTATTTTTTTCCTAATTCAGCTTTGAATTTTAAAATTCAATTCTATTAACACAAAAAAGTGATCCATCAGTTTAACTACTAGAGAGATCAGTATCAACATAAATTATGAGAAATAAATGGATAAATTAATGAAATTATTGCATGAATTTATACTGTCTCGTCACTTTTTCTACACCCGATACTCTGTTTAGACATCTTTAGGGCTGCTTTCTTATGTATATTTACATTTTGATTATGCTGACATACTGAATTAGAGATAGCGTGTCTTCCTTGTAATCTAGGCGTCGCGGGATCGAGCTCAGGTTTGGACAGGGTTTTTCTGATCGCTGTGTTCTAACTGTAATATCCCCCTTATAAAAAAGGGAAATGCTAGCATCATCTTCCTATGAGCTAGAAATCAGACTTCTGCCCTCAGTTGCTCAGCTTCACTTTTACCCTCAAAAGCTACTGCACAAATCACTGTTTTCGTGCTGTACTACACTTTCGAAAAGAGCCTGAATTCACGCAGCAAGATACACTCCATAATAAACTATATCCATAAATACCAAATTATACAATAGCTGAGACCAAATTGCCAATCATATTCAGCCAAAAATATAACTTCAAAAGTGTAACTTATTTTTGTTCCCCCATGTAATTATTACCTCACCCCAAAACTGAATGTAGTCGTGTAAGATTCGACACCAATGGAATTCTCTCTGGAGATACCTGAATGGTTTGTCGTCTCTATCTTTCTTTATTTTTTATTTCTTTCTTCCTTTTTTTTCTGCCATTTTGTGCCCTTTTAACCGGTTAGATAAATCAATGTTATAGGCACCGGGGGCGCAAGATGGCGTTATATTATGTTATGTCTTCGAGCTGTATTGTCTATGGTAAGTCTCATAAAGTAACAACAACAGCTTCCATTTTGTGCCCTTGATGTGCCCTCTGGTGGGCATTTCAGATATGAGGAGATCTGAATTAGACCTAGTTTTCGCCGCTACTGTAGCGGTAGAGCAGTCATTCAGATTTTCCGTGTGAATTTAAAGGTGTCAATCAGTCAGCTATGATTGTGTATGAAAATATCTATAATTCTATTTCCTTATCAAGACTTAACTGTGATGCACATTTAATGCAATTTACATCACGTAATATTTTTAAGAAACTCTTTTGAATTCATTATTAAAGAAAAAAATGAGTGTTTTGAATCGCAAAACATGTCGTTCGATACTACCCGAAATATGAGACAAAAATCATAAGTTGACAAATTCAGAGCCTTTACGAGAGGCACATTTCTTCTTATCAAAGAAATTTCTCTGCTTAGTATTTGACATATACTTCATAAAAAACTTATTAAAATACATTTTTTTAATTCGAGAAAAAAGAGACAGGAAATTAAAATTCCATTCGAAAGGAAATGGAAATCAAGAAATCCACTTCTTACGTAATATAAGTATTTCGTACTAAATGACTTAACCGCCGATAACCGAAAATAATATTTATTCTCGAACTCCTTATTCAATTATGAACAATCTGGTTTCCAAAAAGTAAACGATTATGCATCTTTATTAATAAAAAAAAACGAAAATATGTGCATATGTATTTTAAAGTTCAACAAGACAAATTGTTTGATTTAGAATTTCTACATGTGGCGTAAACAAACTTTAGAGAATAGTAATATGCATCTCGCACTAATTTTTATAGCCAATTAATTATATTCTAATCAATTGAAGATTAACGCTAACTCAGATTAACAAATATAGATTTACATCATCTTAAAATTGGTGAGTGTATCAGTTTAGTCATTGTTCAATTAATTCCTTAAATTTAGCAAATTTTCAAAACAATTTAGATGCATACTTTTCAACATTACTTTTCATTGTTATAATAAAATTAAAAAACCTTTTTTACTGTTTAAAACTAATATTAAACTATGATTAATTAAATTACATTTAATCTATTAACTATAATGAATTTAAATCCTAATACTTAATTATTTCTAATTAATTACATTAATAACAATTTTTTAAGGCAGGAAATGGTAATTATCTTTATTTGTTCATAGTTTTTTATAATTTTTATTTTTATTTTGTTTGTAATAAATTCTTTATTGACTTTCATTATTTCATCAAGGTTTTTTATTTTTTCATTTCCAAAAAATTTTTTATAAAACAAAAGGCTCTTTAAAGTATCAAAAAATGTTTGGATATATTTATGGCAATGAAAAATTCTTAAGCTAAATGATTAGATTATGTAATTTTTTTGTAATCCCGTTAAATATACCTTCGAACGTAAAATACTCCATAATGATTAACTCTATAATCAAATGCATATTAAGAAAGGAGTAAGAAAGAGTTGTTTTTAAAAACTTGTAGCATGTTAGATAATACAAACAATTAAGACATATTTCTATTATGATGGCTGAAAAATGCAATGATCAAAATAAATTAAAGTCTACTAAAATAAACCAACTTAAATGTTTAGCACAATTTGGAGTTTGATATTAATTTGTTAAACGAAATATGAATCATAACCAACAAGCTAATTTCCGAACACATTTAAAAATAATTTAAAATCTGTCTTAGCATTTGTGACTAGAGCTGAATCTCTTTATGCCAAATTTATGTCCTTATACATAGTTATGATGCATTCTTTTATTTTTTGGGAAATATTTGAGCAAAATTACATCATCTGATTGACCTCATTTAACTTTTATAAAACCTTATAAACCTTACCTTTTTAATGTAAAAACACTGTTATCTTCGAGACTCGGCTCAATATTTCGATGGATTTCAACATTCTAGATGAGAAAACATTTCTGGAATTATATCTGCCCGTATGGATGTTTGTGAATACGAAATCTCAAAAATAGATGGATCTAAACTAAGCGAATGAAATTTAGAATGCGATCCTTACACTAAAATTGCACATATGTTTTAAATTTTTGACCTAATTCTTTTATTGGTAATTTTTTTACAATATCTCCATACACAAAAACCTCAAAAAGGCTATGAAGCAAATAAATGGAATTTGAAGTATGTTTTATCAATGGAAATGTATATTCAAACCTAACCAATTTTGAAACAAATCCATCAGTTATGTAGCTGAATGTTTGCCCATCCATTCTTATGTAAGTGAAAGTTATTTCTCAATAACCTAGATCAATGAATTTCAGTATATTGTCTAAACTTAAAAATTGGAGAATTGAAGGAAATAAATTGGAATATTCAAACTTTACCCTTAGACTGTCAAAGAGGTGGTATCCAAAACATATAATTTATTCAATCATTATACCATTATGTGACAGGGTCGAGATAGCCTTATTGGTAGGACGTTGGACTCGTATCTCTTAGGTTGTGAGCTCAAACCTCACCGGTAGAAGAAATTCCAAGTGTGTTTTGACTGGCGCGTATAAAGTTGTCGTGGTTGCAAAGTCATCCATGTCGAGAGTAATACCACTGAAGGTATTGGTTCAGATGCGAAACTCTCTGATCCAGGTCTAAATTATGATCTGAGATGGGGGAATGAAATGCATGAATGAAGTCCGCCCTGTAAAAAGGGTTATGACACATGAAATAGCTAAGTCATTCTCTTGGCCTTAGTTGGCTCGACTGATAAAACAAGAGACGCTCATTTAGCTTAAACCATTGACAGATAACTGTCAGTGAGCTTGTAAAGTGCTTTAATTCACTACATATCTAGGAAAGAATGTTCCAATCAATTTCTACTAATAATAAAAATTAATGTAAGTGCGTTTCTTTGCATATGACGCTCTGCTGATCATTTTTTAGAGTAACTAAGCTCTTCTCCTTTAAGAGTGACTTCTTAACTTTATTAAAGTTAAGTGAAATATTGGTGTTTTACTATAATAATTCCCAAAAGTAATACAAAACAAAAAAATTTTAAACTCAAAAAATTATCATTTAAGAAG
This sequence comes from Argiope trifasciata, assembly GCA_026543055.1. Classification (NCBI taxonomy): domain Eukaryota; kingdom Metazoa; phylum Arthropoda; class Arachnida; order Araneae; family Araneidae; genus Argiope; species Argiope trifasciata. Next base: position 192,689 of record JAPMOQ010048734.1, read on the forward strand.
TACAAATTTTGTGCTAAATATTTCTTCCCTACTTGCATCTGTTTGTATTCAAAAATAAATTCATGGAAAAAAGTTTTGGATAAAATTAATGAAAATAAAGTGTGGGAAAAAAATTTATACTTTTGGAATCAAACAGAAGTTTCAGAAACGAATTGAACTTAGTGGAATAGCTCTTAAATGTGGAACTATAATTAATTCTTTTAAAAAAGCAATGAACGCAGTTCTCTTTCATTCTTTTCCTGTGCATAGTAAGAATTATGATGATGATTGTCTAAAAAAGTACGGTACAGGGCTTTTTTTCCATAGCAGCGTAATGAATGTTTCATCTTTCATTCAAGAATTGATTACGTTATAAGTAAATTGAATTTAAATAAGTTTCTGTCCAAACTCTACACCTGATGAAGTTATCAAGAAATTACATGATATGCACCCCGATATATTCTTACAAGTTTTTAATTCGTGTCTTCGTCTAAAGATTTTACCCTACTGTTAGAAAAAATTGGAGTTGTTCTAATTCTCAAAAATAATGATGTCTTTATCCCCGATTTAGACAACTTCAGATGAATCTGCTTGCTGTCAACTTCAATTGAGTTAGCATTATTAGCACAACGATAATTATTTCAATAGAAAGCGGATTGGTTTTATGCTGCAAAAGTGTTAAGAGAATGTGTTGGTATACTTTATGAATTTGTTTCAAATACAAACCTTCATACAGTCCTAGTTTTCTTTATTTTGATAACGGTTAGTGACCTGCCTTAGACCTTTTCTCTGATATTACTATAAATGATATATTGGAAAAATTCTAGCTTTATTTTATTGTGTAACAATTGCTTTTGCTCATGACTTACATCTTTGTTTTCAAAGAAAATCTTTTCATGATATAAAAAGACAAGTACAACTTGCTCTTGATTTTCAGTCAAACTAGACAAAGCATCATTAATCAGAGTTTAATAGCTCCAAATCAAAATTTATGGGGAGGAAGAGGAGATAAAACCTCATTCTCGCTAGTTACCTCACATTTAATGGAATTATACCTTATTGTATGAATGAATTAAAATACCTTGGTATTGTCCTTCCTAATAAACTATGTTGGTGACAATATATGTTACATCTTCTAAATAAATGTGAAAAAATTCTGCTTGATCTTAAAAGAGTTGCCAAAAATAGTTTGGGACTCAAATCTAATGTCTCATCTCTCATTTACAAACAAGGCATTGTTCTATTTATTTGTTATGGTTCTCAAACTTGGGACTCTGTTCTGAAGAAGAAAATAAATTGTCGACGCTTTCGAAAAATTTTAAGAATACTCTTTATGAGTTGTTTCTGGGTATTGAACAATACCCTATGTTAGCTACTTTGGGCTTTCCACATATTGACATCTTTAAAATCCAAAATAATGAATTCATAAATGCAACGAACTTGGCCGATGAGAGTCTAAGTGATTCCCTTCAAATATCTGAACTCCTCCACCTTTCTCGAATATTTCCTCTAAACTGCATTAACAATCATTTTTTTTAAAAAAATTGAAGACAACTTTAAAATTGTCTGTTTTACAATTGTGAGTAAAATTAACGATAATTTTTCTAACAATTTGGTCTTGTATTTGTTATTTTTCCAAGATTATACTGAAATTGAAACTCGCCAAATCAAAATAAAAGACGAATGTAGTGTTTTTCAAGTTGAATTGCTTTGCATAGCTCAAGCAGTTTCTTGAATTTGAGTTAACGAAAATTGCTTAATTTGCAGTGATCCCTTTCATCTTCATAATCCTTAAATATCATCAATTCCTTAAACCAAATAATTGTTAAAATAAATACATTCTGTGGTGTGTGTGTGTGTGTGTGTGTGTGTGTGTGTGTGTGTGTGTGTGTGTGTGTGTGTTCAAGCAGAAGTATGCAAGTTTTCTCTTCTGTCAGAAATAATACTGGAATCTATGGCTAGGACTGCGCCGATTTGCTAAAGATGCCAAATTTATTTTATTCCTAAGAGCATTCCAAAATCTTATTTTTAAGAATATATTTTCGAAGATAAATTTATACCAGAAAGGAATATTTTATATCAAACATCGGATAATGAGCAATTCACAACGAAATTTTTCCTTCCATATAGAGACTCTGAAAGTCTGACTACTTTGAGTCTAATTTAAGCTTACTAAGTTTCTGATTGGGCATGATAACTTTAAAGCATATTTAAGACGCTACAATTTGTCTTCAACTGTTTGGTGTTCGACAGAAATACAATCAAAGAGTACAAGAATTTAATATTTGAAAGCACCAAATTTATTCCCGAAAGACGTAAATTTAGGAATTGAATAATAAAGAACAATATAGCATGGTCACCTCATTTATCTGCTTTTGATAAGAGCAAATCCTCTTTCATTTCCTTTTGATTATATATTAATAGCATTTTTCCCGTATTACTTAGACTTTCTGTTTACTTACATATATTTAAATACATGCTTTTATGCTTTATATATTTTTATTTTATTATGCTTCTCCAATTATATCAATTTTTGCATGTTTCTATTAGTATGCAAACAATTTTGTTTTATTTTTTGTTTGTATTTGTGTATCTACTTGTTTCCCCCTTTTATTTTATATTTGAAATTTCTTCCATTTCCCATCTTTCTTTTTTTCTTTTTTTTCAACTGAATGCTTTTTTTCAATTGAAGCCTTGTGTTATACTTGTTGGCACACAAGGAGTTTATACTACGACTTTAAAAAAATAGGATTTTAACAACTAGCCGTACCCTCTAATGGAACTAACCATAACTCTTGGTGTCAACAATGTAGCATATTATATTTTTCGCTGCCTGTGTTTGCTCATTATAGTTTTGTGTAATTATTATTTAATTGTAACTATGTATTTGTGCTAGGGCTCTTAGATAAAAATATATAATTTTTAGAGCTAGCTGGCATTTTTATTTGTTTAGTCAATCACTTAGTCACATAACTATATAAATTTTATTCCATAATTTTTAATATACATATTTATTACTTAATATATATATTACGATGAAATAATTATTTTATGCCATTTAAATCCTTTTGAAGTTAAGCTAAAGAGGAATTTTAGGCTGAAGTAGAGAAATTTTTATTCGATAACTCTTCGAGATATGGCATGAATTATATGCACACAAAAAAATAATCTGTAATACATATAAAATTTTAAAGCAGAACATTTGTGCTCTCTGTACTCATATTTTTAAAAATGCATGCTTGGTTTTAAAAATTTTATTATATTAAAGTTCAAGTTTTACTACAACTGACAAAAAATTTGAAAAATAAATATGTGGTAAATGCTGTTGGCTCGGAATAGATCCCGGGACATTTTGATTAGAAACCTCGTAACACAGCCACTAGACAAAAGCAATTGCTCTTGTCCGGTAAGATGTTATGTGGCTTATGAACTTACCACCATAATACTCCCCTTAGTAAGTCGTATGTGAGACGAATCATGTTATCGTACCAGGTGTTTTTGGCTGGCGATGAACGTTTTAATCACGCCAGACGTTATGGCGGTTGGCGAACGTTTGTTATGGCTACTTTTACTGCCGGTAGATGGCGCCACAAAGATTTGTTATGGTAACTTTTACTACCGATAGAGGGCTCTACGAATGTTGTGTTCTGAAGGTTGAATGTTCATTATCCGAGGGCACCAATTTTGAAGGTGGTGATGGCTCAGAATAGACCTTTTGGTTAGAAGCCTCATAACGTAGACACTAGACAAAAGCAATTGCTTTTATCCAGTAGTTGTTATGTGGCTCATGAACTTATCACCACGCATAGTACAATGAATAAAAACTTTCTAATTTTTTTAATAAATTTTTAATCTTTTAGTCAGTTCTACTATAAAGTTTGAATATTTAAACTGATGGAAAGATTAATTTTCTATCAAAAGCTCAAATTTTATGGGAGCTGTTAAGAAATCAGAATGAATAGAACGATGTAAGGCTTCTATAATAGTATTAAATGCATGAATTCTGTATTCTATAATATATGAATTCAATTCTTCTATATAAAAATGAGTTAGATACATTTTATAATAGTATGAGTTTTATCAAATTTTGAAGCTTAAAAATATTTACTGAAGAAGAACCTATTTGCTTACAATATTGAATTTAAAATTATTAACGAGCATTATTCTGGCGAACTTGTTAGTTGCCAAACATGATTGTTATTTTAAATAGAAATTCTTTTTTCATTGAAACAAGAATTTTTCTTTTATTAGATGAAATCCAAACATTTCGTTTTTTTTGGTTAAAATTCACATTTTGGTCGAGATGACAGAAAATTACAAACTCATTGTGCAATGAGTGGAAATTTCAGATATAACGTAAAATTTCTATAATTGCCTAATTTGTTGCATTTCTATCGAATATGATTTGTCGCGTTTCTATCAATTTTTTCCATCCAGAGAAAATCATATAAAATATTTAATTGAAGATTTCAAATGAAAATCCCGGTGAGCCAGGTGGCTCTGAAAGGGTACTGATAATAAAAGAAATCAAGGTAGTTTCTAATTCTCAGAAGGCTAATTGATCTTCTGAGATTTTTAAATTCAGTTCCCAACAAATGACGAAAAACTTACTGTTTTTCTTATTTCAAACAAGATTCTTCAAATAAGAAAGAGAAAAATCGATTTTTTTTTTATTATTTATTCCTCAGATAGGGCAGATCGATAGCTTCCGACACATATACCAATATCTATGTCATAACAAAAGAAAAAAACTGTTCACAAAAGCAAGATTTCTTATAAAATGTCTTTTGTAGATAATGCAATGCCATTAACTTCGGTGCAACAACAATAATCTCCGAAATCTCTACTTTCTTTTTCTTTTTTTTTCGGTGGACGAATTCCTGTTTTGGGGATCGATCTTTGGAAGAACGTCCTGAAAAAAAACATAAAACAATAACAAGTAGATACTTTTTACTTAATGAAATGTACCCAAATTATACGTCAAAAGATGGATTGTAAAAGATAATAAACATATTCAAATATGAACTAAGATTTTAATCCCTAAACATCCTTTAAAAATACTTATTTCAAGAATGTGAAGGAGTTTTCCCATAAAAAAGGGGAAAAAATCTTTATAACATGGAATGAAGACTCAATATAAAATGGGGAAAATGAGTTTTATCGAGTAAAAAAGTATCCTTTTGTTTTCTCTGGTTAGAAAGAATGTATTTAGTAACTGAAAAATTATTTTGTTATTTAATTATTATGTTATTTGTACACAATTTAAAATACGCGACGGTAAAATAAATTTCGCTGGTCGGAGTTTATCTACATCAGAATTAATAAAAGAAATAAAAATAATTTCACACTAATAATTAATAGCCTAAAAAAATCTATAATCTGGGTGAACAAATCAGTCATCAAAGACGACTAGAATTTAAATAAAGCAATATTTTTGAAATAGGCATATAACATAAGCAAAAAAGCGAAATGAAATGTTTGATGGACCTATAAAATTGGTTAGCATTCAATTACAATACTAAAAAGCATTAAATTGATCTTACAATAAAATAGGTATTTAAACAATACTTCAATTAATTATTATCATTAGAGAGAGAATTGCTTATTCTTTAAAATTATCTCCCCAAGGGGGCATCTCCAAATGAGGATGAGATGCTTCCGGTATGGTGTTTGGATCTCGCCATTCTGGAAGATACACGAAAAGGTGGGGGGTCTAATTCCATTCCTCGATTACCAGACTTACCTCAATTAGGAAAGGATTGTAGCGTGGCCGGTGATGGCTCATAGAACCCAACCACAGTTCCTGGCAGTGGTGCTATAGAGGCGATCCTGACGTTCAGTATTTATTAACCGTGCTTCTTCAGGCGGTTTGAAGAGTTAGTCTCATGACTTTTTCCTTAAAATTATATCATTTTCGTTCAATAAATACATCTTACGTTATTAGGGGAAAAAACTTTTTTAAAAATCTTAAAATTTATCCTCGTTTTCTTTGTTTAACTAAATCGATAATTAATTAATTTTTAAAATTGAAAATACCACTGTTGATTTATACCATACGTCAGTTTCATATTGTTACTGTACCATACAGAAGGTGCACATGTGACATGATTTTATATCTTTATAATATAAATATGATCTTTTATTATATATATATATATATATATATATATATATATACAGTCGAATCCGGTTAATTGGACCACCAGATAATCAGACCAGCCGCTTATTCGGACCGAATCTCAAAGAACCGAAACAAATCCTATGTACATAAGCCTAATATTATTCGCTTATTTGAACCAAAATTCCGTTTAAACGGACCAAAGAACGTGGCAGGGAAGATGAAAAAGAAGCCACAAATCGCCTGTGTACAGCAGGAAGTCCGAAAGGGAAAAGAACCAGTGGGAGGTGAGCAAGCACTTGGTTTCTTAGAACGGGCAGCTCGGTAGTAAGTTCTTCAAACGTTGACTTGAATTTGATAAGAACTTTTTTTTACTGTGCTTCGCATGCTGAGTATCATGTAGATCGTTTCGAAGAATTTGTTTGTAAATTTTTTTTTCAATGAATAAAGTTCATAAGCAACAGTAGTTCTTGTTTGTATTTTTGCCATACGCGTGTACCGCACAATAAAGGTCATAATGACATTTTAATATATTACGTATAGCACGTCTCGTCTTGTAACATAGGGCATGTTCGTGTAATCGGACCAGCCGGTTATTAGGACCAAAATGATCGCGTCCCGATGTGGTCCGATTAACCGGAATCGACTGTATATATATATATATATATATATATATATATATATATATATATATAT
>JAPMOQ010048734.1:199881-212037 GCA_026543055.1 Argiope trifasciata
GTCAATAGAAAAGGAATCCGGCCTGAAAACTTCGTCAGGAGCCACTTTCAAGCAAGGATTCCTAATAAGGGATTTTTTCTGTGAGGCATCGGTGGACAATGGTCAAAAGTATTGACACCTCGTGGCTCGAAAGTGGTAGTGGTATGAAAGTGGCTCCTGACGAAGTTTTCAGGCCGGATTCTCTTTCTATTGACTATTTTTTCTATTGATCATTGTTTTGATTCGGTTGTCTTATTTTGTTAATTAATTTATATTCATATGTATTTTAGTTGTAGCTGCATTTGCGCTCTCCAAATACAATGATTGATTTAAAAACATTTTAACTCTTAAAACTTGTTTGAATCAGTAATGATTTTTAGTTTCGATTCCGGTTTTGGTTTCGTTTCCGTAGTTACTTCTGTTTCGTTTAAATAATTCTTTGAATGTAGTATTTTGGATTTGTTTCATTAATTGGTTCTTATTCATTTACCTTTCATTTTGTGAACTTTTAGCGTGTAATTCTGAATTGAGTTTTAATTTCGATTTCGACCTAGTTGGTTTCGTTTTAATTTTTATGATTATATATATATATATATATATATATATATATATATATATAACACATTTTATTTCCTAGCATGTAATTACTTCAAATAATATTTTTAAGTCGAAAATCTTTGTAAATCGTTTCGTATCAATATCATTTCTCATATGTTTGTAAATTATGTAACTAGTTATTTTTGTCTTTTTCTACTGCAAATATTTTAGTACTTAACTAAAATTCCCGTAACATACCTGCCAAACCGAAGAGACGGTATTTGGGGGGTATGAGACAGCGTTCAGTTCTGTATATTAAACTTAAAAAAAACAGAATTTATTTTTGAAAACTCATTTCCGAAACATATTATAATTTTATTAAGAGTTTTATAATACTTTTATCAAAAAGAATCTTTATATTGTATTGTAAATATATCTTTATTGTTGTAGTATAAAAGAAAAAGAAACTATTTGGAGATGAGAATCGAAGCCATTTTTAATCTCTCCGGACTAGAATTTAGACTTCACAAAAAGAAATTTCTTCTAAAACGAAAAATCTTTTAGACGAATTCGAATAGACCTCCATCTCACAGTATGTAAATAATTCAGTGATTCATTAAATCCTTTGGTATGAACAGTCATCCTAAATAAAAAGTCGGAATGCAAAATGGAAAGCAGCCTAGAGAGAGATAAATCCTGCTTTTAAATCCCCAAATAAAATGTTTCAAGCAAAAAAAAATCAACAAACAATTTTTAACTTTTTTTTTTTCAAATGATATGTTTTAAGTACTATAGATGCTTAGAAAATACCAAAAAATTGAGAGTTGGGCCATTTCAAAACACTGCATAATAGATCGTTTTCACTGCTTAAAGAAAAAGAGCTTTCATTTCCTACTTTAAAATTAAAAATATTAATATTAAGAAATAATTTATGAAGATTATATAATAGATAGATTTAGTATTAGTAGGTTAAGTTTAGTTATATTAACGTCTCGTTTTAAGGCATCACTATGGCTATTTTGTGATGGACCTTGCAATTTCGAACCACGGTCAGATGAAGAGGATGACATCTAAACTGGCACCTACTCTTCAAACTTCCACACCACACCAACATGAGGACATTTAGCTACAACGGATTTAGAGTCTATAGTTGGAATTTCAGCAAAAAATAATTACACTTATCTTTTAAAAATTGGTTGACAACTCATAGAAATTAGAACATATGAGCGCTGTATGAAAATGGAGTAGCACTATCTTTAAATAAAAATTGAAAATTTTTTCAACAAGAACTATGATGTAGGAATTAAATGCAAGCTCTGGCTAGAAAACTGTGCTAATTTCAGACAATTTATTTGTCAAAAGAGTTTTAAAAAATGAACGTATTTTACAGATATCTTGTTGCATATCCGACTTATCTAAATTGGTCCAAAAGACGAATTATATTAAACAACGGCCATTTCTGAAAATAGAAAATATCTCGTCGATTATGATGAATATGCTAACTTTAATCTAATTTTTGAAAAAAACATCAACGATCATGTTAAAAACATAAATTCATTTCATAATTAGCGTCTAACTTTGCATATAAACAGAAAAACAGCTGTTTGGAGAGGGGGTATGTAATAAAGATCCGGGTGATCCAAAAGTCAGGACGAACTTTAAAAATGAATAATAAGAAAACGAATAAAGATAAAAAGATGCGGTTCGCACTAAACGGGTGGAAAAGAAACCGGGTTTTGTGTGGCAACGAAATAAAAACAGTTCTATAGGCGACCAACAGATGGCATTGTCGGACATCTGATGTAGGGTTATGCAAAGCAACAAACGATATAAAAAGGAGCGATAATGATATAAAAAGAAGTAATCGAAGCTTGTATGCATCGAAATGTTGTCCATTGTTGAGAAAATTCTCTTAGTTTAATTGTATTAAAAGAATTCGAAAAGTGCCACTGCGGCATTGCGAGAATATAGCTACATGTAGGATATGCGAAACAGTAAAGGACCAATAACGTTTTCTACATTGAACAAAATGGTGAAGAAAATTGAAGCTACAGGTTCTCTGGCATCACACTCAAGAAGTGGACGTCCCTCAGCAGCTGCTGCTGTTGCCACAACAGTGGAACAGACAATAAAAACCATGTCGGTGGCTTCTGCACACGGAGAGTACAGTACTCGAGAAGTTTCGAGGCAGACATGAGTGTTGTACGGAAGAGTCTGAAGATCACTGAGAATAACTCTGAAACGGTATTCCTACAAGTCGCAACATAACCAAGAACTGAAACCTCCTGACTTCGACTCTCGCTAAGATTTTGCGAATTTGGTATTCAGTAAGATAAAAGAGCAACATGACTGCTTTCACACTGTACTTTGGACAGATGAAGGGCATTTCACACTTTCTGGTGCTGTTAACATCCACAATTGTCCAGCGTGGACCACACAACAAAATCCACATGCATTTATTGAGGAACCCTTGTAACAGCCTAGAGTTACAGTCTGGTGTGTCTTCACTGCTGGTTTCCTAATTGTCCATTTTTTTTTTCGAGGAAGTCACACAGACGGATTTTCAAATAATTTCTGTCACTGGTCAGCTATACGCAGCACTGTTACAGAACAACATTATTCCTGAACCGCAAGCGTGACAAGCACTTCAAACAGTCACCTTTATGTAAGATGGAGCACCACCTCATATTGCTCTGCCTGTGCAACGTCTGCTACGCTCAACATTTGGGGATGATCGCATTATCAGTCGATAATTTAATCACACATGGCCTCCAAGATCTTCCAATCTGACACCCTGTGACTTTTGGCTGTGGGGATTCTTCAAGTCAAAAGTGTACAGCGACAAACTGGTATCACTAGCCGCACTGAAAGATCCCATCCACCAAATTGTATCTGCTATGAAGCATGAAATATTACTAAATGCTGTGGAAAGTAAGGTGACTCGTCTCACAGCTGTACTTCTGAATGATGGACAGCGCATTGAATATTTAACTAATTAACTGCAATTAAGCTGACTTGAAAGATGTCAACATTTTTTTCATTTGTTCATCTTTGGTGAATTAAAAAATATATAGTTTCATCTGTTGGTCGCCAACAGAACTGCTTTTGTTTCTTTGCCACACAAAACACGGCTTCTTTTCCATCTGTTTTGTGCAAATTGCATCTTTTTATCTTTATTGGTTTTCGAATTATTCATTTTCAAAGTTCGTCTTGACTTTTGGATCAATGGATATATCAAATCAAAAATACTGCACAAAGTAGAGTTATTTCGATGTCAACAGCTTAGTGAAATCAACAATTTTCTCTAAGCCAATTTTTGAAATTTTATGAAAGCTCATTTCTATAAATTTAAAATAATTAGGAAAGTCAATAACCCAATGTTGTGATCTTTAGATACGCTATCATTGGCCAAGCGTCCACCTTTCAGATTTCTACCACTTTTGATATAAATCTCAGAAACCTGTACATTCTCTAGGGAGAAAAACTATTATTTCCTTAGTCCAGATCACTGTGCTGATTTCACCGAGTTTTAATTTCATGGGTCATGGTTCCTAGATCACTGATAGTAGATCACTCCCACCAATCTACAATTTCAAATGATATCGCAAAACAAAATTTTGGTACAGCACTGATTACTCAAACACTAGACAGATTTCATCTTTCTTCACGAACATTCACTTTCAAATAGAATTAGCCAATCATAGCACTTTATTGTGCAAGTATAATTTAAAATAAAATTTTGTTTTATTTTGTCCTTCAATTCATCAAAACTATTTAACAAAATTAAATCAATAATATTAATATAATGGGAAAAAACTAATTACTAAAAACAGCTAATCTAGATGTTGGAACGTAAACGAAATTAGCTAGAGAAAGTTGTAAGTTAAGTTCGTACGAAAACATACACTTACCGCCGAAAATCTGCGTACAAGCGATAGATGCTTGATGTTAATGTAGCGATTCGTACTTGAATTAAATATTTCATATTAAACTATGGATTTTCAGATACCTCAAATAAACACACATTTTAATAGTAGTCTGTAACAATCACTTGAAAGTTACAAAATAAAATACAAAATATACATACATTAAAAAAGAGAAATCACATGCGCCAAAAGTTAGCGCACACTTTCAAAAAAGTTAAAAAATGATAATTGTTTTCAAAAATTTAGTATCTGGTTGGATAGCCTTTTCTTTTTATGACTTCTCTCAGTCTGTTTGGCATCGATTGAATAAGTTTTGACGTCTCTTCGGAAGTTATTTTTTCCCATTCTTCTTTCATAATAGATTTTAGCATTTCTTTGGATGTTATGTGATGTTCTCTTATTCTTCGTTCAAGCAAATCCTATAAATTTTCAATGGGGTTTAGGTCTGGGGACTGGGGAGATGTGTGCAGTTGATTTGGTACATGGTACAGAAGCCATAACCTCACAATTTGAGTCGTATGTTTTGGGTCATTGTCTTGCTGGAAAAAATAATCTTTGTTCAATCGAAGTTTCTGGGCACTTTGTTTGAGGTTTCTTTTCAATATGTTCAAGTAATCAAATTTATTCATTGTCGATTCAATAAACTCAAGATTACCAACCCCACTGCTTCCAATGCACACCCAAACCATAACCCCTCCTCCTCCATGTTTGACAGTTGGGAGAAGATTTTCTTTATTGAGCTCTGTAAAAGGTTTTCTCCAGACATACTTTCTTCCTTTTATTCCAAAAATGTGAAATTTGCTTTCATCTGAAAAAATTACCTTATTTCAGAAATCCCGAGTCTTATCCAAATGTTCTTTTGCGAATGCAATTCTTTTTGCTCTGTTCACTGCGGAAATGTATGGCTTCTTCCTTGCAACCCTAGCATGAAAATCGTGTTTTTTCAAGATTCTTCGAATTGTAGTTAAACTAACTATTTTCTGGAATCTCTCAGTAACACTTTGTGCTATTTTTGATGTTGACAATCGAGGATCTTCTTTTACAGACCGAATTACAAAGCGGGTCTCTAGAAGCGTCAGTGCAGTTGGACGGCCAGATCTCGGTTTTTTTTGCAAAACATCCGTTGATTTATAGTTGTTAATAACTTTCTGGATCGAAGAATGTCTCCTATTAACCGTCTCAGCAATTGTTCTGAGTGATTTCCCTGATTTCCAAAGATTTACTATAATCTTTCTTTCATAAACACTTGTCTCTTTTCTTTTACCTGTCATCTCTTCAAGAAAAAGATCCACAGAAAAAATCGAACATCAGTCTTAAGAAGAATTCAAACTTACTTCGAAATGGAGGCTTGAGAAAATAAACGTACAGCAAATGATCGGAGAATGCTCTCCTTTTTTAGTGTACGCTGACTTTTAGCGATGCTTTTGGACGTAATTTGGCAAGTATTCTTACAATTTGGGACAAATTTGCTTATTTTTTTTATTAATTGAAGTACATTATTTTAATGAATGAATTGGAGATGTATTGCGTTTTCCCACGCATGAAATTATAGATATTTTAGCTTAGATAGAGAAGAATGTTCTCCGTACGCAGACTTTCGGTGGAAAGTGAAGTCCTCTATCTGAACTTGAGACTTTTTATGATGCAGAATCTCATCATACATCTAGTTATAAATAAATTAATCTTCTAGAACTCTCCAGAGATGCTTAGCGTTAACAATAATGACAGTTAATAATAATTTTCAAAACAAATATTTTAAATGAAAGAAACGAGAGATAACATTACAATATAAATGTTTACGCATCCCGCCTGCTATCAGATTTGAGCTGACAATCTGGTTTGGTTCAATTGCGCCACTGTTTCGAAAGCGATAAGTTTCGGTATGAAATTTAAAATAATTAGTAAGAATAAATAAACAAACACGCAACTATAACCTCTGTACCAAATTCGTTAAGTTTTATTTCATACTAGCCGCCTTTAGCTACCAGCTGGTTATTTAAGATTAATACTCGCTAAAATTTTCTATTCAATATGAGCATGGGTGCGTTGGTAGATGAAAAGAGAAAGTGGATTGTATAACAGCGTTTTATTTTTGCGTGCGTAGCGTAACAGTTTGAGCACTGTTCTGGCGGGTTACATGGTTGCCAGGCTGGAGTAGTTATAGAATGCGCCATGGGACGATGCTCCGCCGCCAAAGGCGTGATTTTACAAATATGGAACACAATATTTTATGTAACTTAGCATCTTAATAGCTCCTTGAGCAAAATAATTTTAAACTTCAAATATCGAATCATATAATTCATAGTATCAGAGAAACCTTATGCTTTTCTGTTTATTATATCATGCGTCTCCCTAATTTTTTGCACTCTCTAAAATTTGATAAATTGAAGTGGAAGTGATTAAACGTAAGTTAATACAAAAACTTTTTTTTTGCTCAAACCAAACATGGTTTTTTTTAAATATGAGTACAAAAAATAGAATCGTTTAGCATTAAAGTTTTATGTACACTACAAAATACTTTTAGAATTCATGCAATATCTTTAAAAATTATTCGATAAAAAATTTATCCGATTCATCCTAAAATTTAGTTTTAAGTTTCATTTTTTAAATGACCAGCGGGTGACCGAGCTCCGCTCGGAGAAAATAGGTATCGAAGCTAACTCGAAGATTTAACTTTTCAATTGAGATTTATCAAAACAATACATGCCATAAGAAAATTTGTGAAACCATTGGTGAAAAGATAACCGGTTAAAGTGCACCATTGTAAACTATTCTAAACAAAGTTAGAGTTTGGAAAGGGAACTATTCTATACAAAGGTAAAGTAAAGGTAAAGATTGAAGTGTGTTGAAGTTCAATATTTTTGACAAATTTATTTAGAAAAACCAAACATATATACATACATAAGAAACATATTATAAACCTATAAGAGCATAAACATAAAACTTTATTAGTTCGCCATATTGGCTATAGATGGCAGGATGTTACCACTTGAAAATTTAAGTAGCCGTTATGGCGAACTAATAAAGTTTGAAAATATCCTATCTGTAACTCCGAACTGCTCGACCGTAGCACTTCAAAACCGGCGCCAATCGATTCCTCGTGGCCAAAAACCCCAGACCCCCAAGTTTACCGGAGTTTATTAATTCTGGGGCGATTTTCGACTTGGCAACCATTCCTCGTATTATAGTATTAGATTTAAACGAAGCAAATAATATTTTATTTTTTTACAATAATAAACGTACATCTTTTAATTCAAATTTTTATTAACGTGATTGCAATACTTTGATAAAATCTAGTTTTTTTATGATTCGTAATGAGAGCGTGAAAGGTTAATTTGTTCTTCTTATTATTAAAATATTGGAAAGCAGTTAAAATACATTTAAACTGATGAAACAGAGAAATTTAATTTCTTTGTCAAGAAATCGGTGTTATAAAAGAAGCTTTTTGTGTTCCAAGATGTTGTAAAAATCATTTTCATTCTGCAACATTTCCAAAAATTAATACGAGAAAATAATAAATTTCCGCTCAATTTTAAATTAAAATTTCAAAAAAAGAAATTGCTCTGAGCTGCACATTTTCACCTTTCCAAGTAAATACGCGCCAATCCTAGGTCTGTAAAGAGCCAACGTACATACACATACATTCGTCTTTATTATAAAATAAAAGATCTATTTACATAAATTCTTGCTATATTGTTCACCATTTTTTCAGTTTCTGGCTGCAGTGGCCTGGTGATAAGGTATCAGCTTCGGTGGAATCGGGTCTCGAACCCAAAATTCTCCGATTTGGGTTCGAGATCTTGTTCCACCGAAGAACCACCGTGTAAGTGGGTCTGGTGCATGTTAAATCCGTAGGGGCGAAACATTCCCCAGATGGTGTGGTGTGGATGTCAAGAGAGGGTGACGCCAGCTCAGTTGTCTGTCTCGTCATCTGACCGCAGTTCAAAATTACCCGGTCTGCCCCAAAATAGTCCAAGTGTTGCTTTAAAAATTAACTTTAATGTAGCTAAACCTAAATCTCACTCACCTTTGAATATTATTAATTCAACATTCTTTATTTCCCAGTTATCATAAAATTGCACAATACGTTATTACTCCTAGGTCCATCATTAATAACCGCCTGCCTTCCAGCAATCTCGTTTTATGAGGCTTCAAAAAAACTACATAGTATTGTCTCTAGTATAAGATCCCCTAGCTCCAAACACTATAATTATTTCATCTTTTTAGTTTCATTTGAAAATTCAAGACCTTTGGAATATATCATAAATTGTAACTCCCTTCTCTCTCTCTTTTCAGTTTAAAAGATACTATTTAGTAGAATCTTGACATAGCATTAATAACTGAACCAAGTTCGTTGATTGATTGATTCACTAAACATTGTATACGAAAAAGTAAATATGCCGGTTAAAGCATTTTTTAGAAAGGCTTTCCTGAAATCAACAAGATACAATATAACGCATTGCTACAAAATTGAGCAAATGAAGAATTTGATTCAATTAACATGATTTAATTTTATTTTTAAAATAGAAACAAAGAAACAATTTCCTCCCATTTTAGTACTATTTTAACAGAGCAGAATAATATGACTCAACGATTTGAAGAAGCAATATCATTTTGAAATTCATTATAATACAAATCTTTGTTATAAACCGTGTCCAAATTATTTTTCAAAAATTACATTCAACCAAACAATATTATTTTCTCGTTATTTATTGATTAACCTTTATTTAAATCATTTTTAAACTTTAAAACGTTAAAATAATTTTTATGCGATAATATGCTTCTATTTTTCTATTAAGCTCTGAATTAAAAGTTTGAGAAATCCGTTCTTAGTATGCATCTAATACCCACAGAAATTAGCTTCCTAAAATCCATGACTTTGCTTCCAACGGCTTTATGTTGTGCGTAGTTCAGGACAAGACTTTATATATAACTAGCTGGTACCAGGCGCGTTACTGCCGCTGAAGACAATATTATTAAGTGCAATCAATTAATAATTTGGCTATGCTTTATCGAAAAAGGATGAACTGTATGACAGTATATAAAATACGAACAAATAGTCATTTTTACGAAGTAGATTTGTGTTTTCTTTTAGAATTATAAAGCTTGATATTCTTACAGAATGGTAATGATAGAACCTATTTATTGTATCTCGTGATTCTTTTAATATTTGTTCAGAATTCTCAAATTTAATTTTAGAAAATGTGATTAGCATATTTTCTTTTGAAATTCATTAAACATAGAAAATACATTTATACCATAAAATCGTTAATATAGATGAAAAGATAATTTTTGAAAATTAAGATGGTGCAAAATTATTTGCACTATAATATTTTTGATAGTTACTGCGAAAAACGCTGAAATTTAATTAAAATTTTAAAACCCCAAGGTTGGGCACACCAAAATTTTCTCGCATAATCTGTAATAAAGTTGTTACTTCTGAAAATAACTTGCATGACATTTGCGTACAACAGCTACAAAATATTAACCTTTAACTTGAATTTAGCATCTCTACAGAATCTATTGTTTTCTAGGTGAGTTATTTGGAGATGAACCTTTGGTAAATAGATGCGGTTGAGATTCGGTTTTTTGGGGGGGGGTTTTAGATAATTGTACTGTCCCTATAACCATCCCGTAGGTGTAAACAATAAGATGATCAAGTTACATCGCAATCGGATGAACGGTTTAGAAAGCCATGAGAGACATACATTTATTTTTATTTATATAAAAGAAATATTACATAGAGAAAAAAATTATGTAGAAGTTATTAAAAAATCATTAGAAAATATCAGATTCAAAACCCTGAAAAAAAAAAATTATATATTATATATATATATTTTTAAATATTTAGGTAACAGATCCAGAAGTTTCATTTTTTCCCAAACCAAAACAAATTAGGCATTAGTCAAAAAAAAAAATGTTCAAATGGGTAATGGAATACGAAAAATTCTGCAAGAGATCTCAATCATTAAAAATTTAAGGTTTCAAAATTTCATAATAGTGGATTTTACATAATAAATAAGAATACAAAAATGCTGGAAAATATTTGCAAGTTTTATTATCAATGAATAAGCAAAACATAGACAACAGTAATTTATTTTGTATCAAATATATGACAAACATTCATCTCGCAGAATCGTCACAATTCATCAAAAAGTCAGAAAAAGCTCCTCATAATGAAGATAAATACTCAAAAGAATAATGAAAAGTCTTAAAGATTTTGCTTCAAATGAAATTTGTCAGATAAAAATCTTTTTTTTAATTAGTTTATATTATATTTTAATATATTAATACTGTAAATACTTAAAAAGAATTTAGCAAATGTTTATTAGTTATTTTTTAGATCATATGAAATCATTATATTTTTATTGTGAATAAAATCTATAAATGCAATTTTATATTGATTTAAATAAAAAGGAAGAAACAAAAAAAGAAAACATTTATAACTTTTCATTAATACAATGAAATTTTCAAAACAGAGTACATTTTGAAAACTGAATCTGAATTATTTACTTATTTAAAAATTTGATATGCATTGTGCATAATTTATCATACTTTTAATAATTTATCATGTTGCAATTTATGCATGCTTTAAATTTTAAGCTCTTTTAAAAATACTAATTTCTTTTCTGTTTTAAAAAAATCCATATACTATCTTAGAATATTTTACAAGAATATCTATTTTAATTTATTATGATTAAAATCTATAAAAAAGATATATTTAATATAATTACTATCCACATTTAGAAAACAAAAAGGAAACGAGTAAAAATGCATACAAAAAGAATTCAGAAATAAACAACACGACTTATACTCCAGACTAGAATTAGAAAAATGTCTTTCAAAAGAATATAAAAATTCTAAATTAGTTTTTGCCTTCTAAAGAAATATCAAAATATATTAAACTATGCAATATTCCACAAAGACTTTACTAATCTCAAATCCTAAAACTGTATTTAGCCAACTTCATTATTTCAAGTATGCAATATTGTACAAACAAAAATTTCCAATAAGAAATTAAATAATAATAATAATAAATTTGAAATTAAATATTTGAAAAGAAAAATAATTAATACATTGAACATAAATTCATGCAAGATTTTTAATAATAATAATAATTTAAGAAAATGTAAACTAATGGTAAACACAAAAAATGCAACATTTAACAATGGTACTTTTAATAAAAGCAATTAAAAAAATTCAAATGAATAATTTTAAATATATTCACTGAAAGCAAAATTAAGTCACTTGTTGTAAACAAGACAATATTCTACAAAAGAGATGAACATCAATCTTATAAACAATAAAATATTGTTGAAACATTAAAAAATATTGAAAATCCTTATAACATTTTCCATCATTTGGAAATTAAAATAATATAACTGCAATAAGACATAGGATAAAAAGATAAACTATGAAATTAAAAAAAAGATTAATATGAATGAAATTATGTAAGCCTTTGGTTCATTTAATATTTCTATTGTGGAAAGATCCTAGAAGAAGATACAGATTATTTCATTGCAGGAATATTAGAGATTTTTTTATGTGGTTTTTTTTTAACTATACATTGTTTTTACTGAGTAAATTTTAGCTAAAAAAAAAGGTGAAAAAAAAAGGCAGGTTAATCTAAAATCTTTTAAAGGAAAAAGTACAGCAAAATTGAAATAAAAATACACTATTAAAAATAACCATATATATATATATATATATATAT
>JAPMOQ010048734.1:212137-248857 GCA_026543055.1 Argiope trifasciata
ATACACAGCCATCACTATCAAGTGGAATTAATTACACAGCCAAATGGAATTAAAAATATTCCTAAACTTTTTATCTCTGTTATTACTGAACACTAAATTCCAATTTTTGTTTTGGTGTCTTTGGAGACAGGATTTTTCTTTGTTATTATAATTATTTAAATTGATTTACCAGAGTGCAAATTAATCTAAAAAGAAATAAATAGCACAAGTTAATAAGCCAAGATTTGCAGTATATATATATACTAATTTCACAGTACTAATTTGACATCCATCATTATATATATATATTGTTACTGATTCACTATTTGTTTCAATCTAATTTTACTGAAATAGATTTGATGTGACTGTTTGTGAACACTATGAATGCAAAAAACCCACTGCAAGGAAATAAAAAGTTTATATTATTATTATTATATAACATTTAACCAATGCCTATGATATTTTTTACAGCAACTTTCATTAGTAAAATTGTCAGAAATACAGTGAAATATGAGACACTTTAAAAAGGATAACAGTGTATGTATCTAGACAGGCACATCTAGAATATATGTGGATGTATGTGTATATATATTACTGAAACTTTAAGCTTAATTTATGAGCACAAGAAAAAGTTACCTATTATTTTGGTAATAATATTAGTTGAATTTTGAGCTGATTATACAATCCTAAATTGACAGATTCTTAATTTTGTTAAGGCAGAAAAAAAAAATTCAATAAATATGGTTTTGAAAAGGCAATCTTGAAATATCAAGATATTCAGTATTTTTTCCCCATGATTCAATACATTTTTCCCCTTTTCTTCATTCCCTTTATTCCAACAGTTATCAGAATTTCATTAACTAATTAACTACCTTTTCAAAACCACTTCAATTATTTCATGCTAATTAATATTTCTAATGTATTTAACATGCTTAAATTTCTATTAATTGAATCTAGATCTTTTTTTAATTGATTTTTTTAATTGTGCATATACCATAGAATATAAAATGAAAGTTAAAAATAAAATTATAATGAAACTTTTTCCCCATATCTAAGTTTCTTATTCATAAATAGCTAAAACTCCTGATAGTGAAAGGACCTAGATCCACAACAGTTATAAATTCTCAAAAAACTCTACTGAGATGGAAAGATAAGTATTGTAATTAATATATTTTCAAAAAAAATATTAGCAATATAGCATTAAATTACTACCCTTACAATAAGAAATTGTATTGACAAAAATACACTAAATTTTATCATGGCTTCTCCTTTTCTATAAATGTCCACTAGATTCTAATTTTTCAAATTTATATGCCCTGCTGAAAGCTCTACTTAAGAGTTACTATTAAAGTTACAGAAAAATAGTTTTCTAGTAATATTTTGCTAACAATAATACCATGAAAATTGCGAAAAAGTCTCAAAATAATCATTCAAAACATTCTCAGAAACTACATTCCTTGATTTTTGAAAAGTAAATCAAAACAAACAGGAAAAATTAACATGTGTTAGTAAATAATAATATTAAAAAAAATGAACAAACCAGATCAATAACAGATATAAAACAAAACATACGATACAAGTTTTGCTCTTCATACTTATATTTTATCTAAATATTTTTATAACTAAAATAAAATATTTTGTGACTAATTATTGACATATTAAAATCAAATAATTAGTAGAAAATTCTTTAACTGTATAAGCTCTTTCATTGAACACAACATATTTATGTTATTTTTCAGTTAAATATCTTTCCAAAAAGATATAATCACTTTCAGTCAGTTTTAAAAGCACATGAATGAAAAATGCTCCATTATTTCATATCACTTGAATAAATCTAATTGTAAAGTCACTATTTTAAGTAGCACTTTCATATCATGCTAGGAGCAACATTAAAGTAATCAAACATCACAAAACAAATCTCATTATTTGAAATAATGCTTTAGTCAGAACTGCTGCTGCTGCTACTGCTACTGCTGCCCCATCCTTTGTGCTTGTACAGCTTCTTCATTTTCTTAGGTTTCATCAATTTACCTACCTGAAAATTTTTTAACACATTTAGTTGAATATTTCCAATTGACATATTTGATAAAATCAAAAGGTTTGTTTAACTATCAATCAGAAAATTCACTGTTTTTAAATAAAAATGTCAGCAGAAAAAAAAAATTAAGAAAGTTTCCAAACATAAATAGTTAACCAGTTTTCCCTTTTTTTTTTCCAATATTGCATTCAAGACAAAAGTTAAAAATTGTATTTAAAAATCCAAAAATATTCATATTAAGATTGCTAATTCATTAGAGGATAATAATGTCCAAATCAAACTCTCTTAAACAAGTTCCAATATTATTACAGCATATTCATGGGCTTGTCACAATAAAAGCAAAACTAGTTTTCCATTAAAATCTATATACAATATGCAAAATTTATGTCAAAAGTTAATAGGAAAATAAAAGTTCCATTTAATTCTTCACTAAAATTCCTCATCAAGAAAGCTCATAAAATATCAGTGATGACAAATAAAATTAAGGAAACATTTTTAATTGATTACAATATTACAAATAACACAGTAAAGATTTGATAGGGTGTGGAAATATATCTCAATGGCATGGATCTGAATATATCTTACATGGCAAAGTAAAAGAAGATAAATAACTTGAACAACTCAAAACAATCAGTAACAATATCACTGACAAAAAAAATGCATAGCTGGAATACATACATGTCAATAAAATTTGACCACTTCTCAAATAGCTAATATAATGTTAATCACCGTTAAGATCTGGATTTTATACAATTGATTTTTTTTAACTCTTGTGAAAATAATAATTATCTTTATTTGGCAAAAATCTGGAAAACACACAAAAAAAATTCCTTACATCTTACTAGATTTCAATTTGATAATAAAGATTATATTTGTTATGTGAAAGTTCTGAATAGAATACACTGTAAACATCCCCCCCCCCTTAATTTTTAATTAAACACATGATTATATATAGGTATGTATGCATAATACGTGTGCGAATTTCAATGAGCAAAATTTTAAAATTTCCAGCGATAAAAAAAGTTTGGAATAGCAATTCTAAAATACATTAAGGAAAATATTGAGTCAATTGCTTAAATTCAAATGAAAATGCATAAGAACTGTTGGCTGAATTTTAAAACATGAATAATAATAATGTTTATAAGCAAACAATTACTAATTTATAACAAAAACAATTAAATTTTTGGATCATGAAAAATTAACTATTTAATTAATTGCTTTGGAACATCCATTGAAATTTTTCTTAATTTGTGAATAAAACTCGAAATATTATTATAACTTAATAATAATTTGTGGAGAAAATTAAGATGTTTAAAGTCAATAGATTTTTTTTAATCATCGACTTCAATTCACACTCTCAATGCAACTAAAGAACGTATTCAAATAGAAAGATATTGTATTTTATAATATTTTACACAAAGCAATTCTTATATTAAAAATATCAGATAAGAAAATATTCAAACCCTGATTAATAATGAATATGTTAAATAGTAAATATACAGAGAAGGATAGATCAAAACTTTTAAAATATTAATAATAAATAAAATTTAACATAAAATAAACTTCCTGCATTGCATGTTAAGAGATAGAAAAATTGTCTCAACATTCTTTTCACCAGTGAACAAGATTATTTTTCTTTGTAGTCTTTCTAAAAGTCAAAATAAATTAGATATCTGTATACATAACAAGATACATAAATTACCATCATATTTTATTTCGATATTTAACATTAAATTTGTACTTACTGGACTTTTACTTAACATGTAAGCTCCAGCCAATGCAGCTGCACCACCAGCCAAGGGAGCAGCCATGCCACTTCCTTTATGCTGAAAAGAAAAGATGCATAATATTTTTAAATCGATAATACTTTTTTATTATTACACATAATAATTATATTGAATGGAAGCCTGTAATGCATTTTTATCCAATTAAAAGGAAAGAATGAAAAATATAAAGCATGACATTTCCATCATTTTCTAATTAAAAGTATGTAAATAAAAATTGTGATAAAAATAAAAATAAATTATAAATCAATAAATAAATGTTTTGTGCTGAAATTCTACTGCAATCAATTTTTAATTTTTTAAGCCATTCTATTTCAGATTAATCTAATAACTCCTAATTATCTTTCAATTTTATTCACTCAACGATTTTGCTTCAAAAATTAGTGTTCTAGTATCAATTCATGTTGGTACTTGTAGAAATGAATTAACTGATTCAACAACAAAACCAACAACAGTTTTTACCTCATGGGTTTCCTTAGTCTAATATTCAGAAATCCTTGGCTACCTGCATTTTACTTACTTGACAATTAGCATGGGATAAGCAAAACAAAAATACGCTGCATTCAATCAAACCTATCATTGAATTGTGGCCCCAATCGACCTATTCATGAGGTTGATTCATCACCATATAAGGCATACTCGCTTCTTACAGTGACAATTCATTTTTAGTGAAGAAATACCCATATGATGTATTGATGTTAACATAAACCACATTTTAATCAGGTTTCTTTTTTTTTTTAACCCCCAACAGTTTCATTTTTTTTTCATTGTCATTAACTTTAAGAAACCTAGAGGGTGAAAAATATCCCAAAAATCATGTTTTGAAAACTATTAGCTCTTATTCTTGCATTTAGCACTCGTTGCCTTTTTTTTTTTAGATTTTTGCATTGTTTAATTGTTTTACTTTTTTTTTTTGGAAGGGGGGTGATCCGTATTACACACAGCTTTTTAATTTTATATTCTAGCCCACATATTACATGCATTATCCAAGTTTAAGAATTTTTATGTTTATGCCTTTATTTTTATATAACAATAAGAAACTTTATAGTATGCTCTACTGCTTTACTATTTGCTTGGTGTACCATAGCCAAATATGGCTCTTACTTCAAATAATTGCACCAACCAATGTTCTAATAATAGAATCTTCCTATTAGAAATTTGTGCAATCTCACAATAACTTATTCCTACTTATTTCTGAATCCATAAAGCATAGTAATTATACTCATTATCATATGGCGCTTAACAACAAAAATGTTCCTAATGGAAAAAATACTTCTACATATTGCCCAAGCAATTATCACTTTTTAATTAATTTAAATTATTATTTACAGGGAAAATATTTCCAATGCAGTTAAAAACTTCTGGAAACAGACTAGGAATGTTATAACTTTGAAAGTTTCCATAAGTTTGACATGGCTCAGTGCAAAAAATTTGCCAAAGTTTTTAAATTAAAGTGTAGTCAGTCGTAATCATTTTGTTTAAAATTTTAAACAGAACAGCAAGCATAACATTATCACAAAAGCTTAAAAAGGGAATTTGGCAAAACTCCTTACAGGGACAACAAAATATTTATAGAGAAAGCATGATAGCAAACAGCATAAGTAATTTCAATTTCTTAAACAAAATGCTGTTGAAGATATTATATTACATGAATATAAATGATTTATTAAAATTTAGAAATATATAGAAATTTAGAATATATTTATTGTTTAATTTATAATTTAGAAACATATTTAGAATTTACAAATATCTCTCCACTTCTAAGATATTATTTCATGAATGGAAGAAAGGTAATAAAAATAAATTTGAACACAACACCTTTGCTTTCTGAATAAAAATTAATCCCAAAAAACAGGAAGTTTCTAAGTAAATGGCTTAATTTGGGGGAATGGCTTAATTTGGAACCAATGGTTGCAACACTTTATAATACTTTAATTCTCAATTAAAGAAAAACTACTAAAAACATATGAATTTCTTGGCTTAATATCGCAAATAAATTGAAAGTTATTTCATGATATACAAACGAACAAAAAGCTCTAATAAAGGCAAAGTCAGGTATTTCAAAAAAAAAATAAAAATATGAAATATGCGAAATAAGATGCAGAACAATAGGCTGAACTTGAATTTAAACTTACACCATGGCCATGTTTGTTGCCACCCATCAATGAAGATACACCACCCATTAATGCAGCAGGTCCCAGACCATGACCCATGCCTGGAATTTCATAGCCATGTTTTTTCTTTTTCTTGTGTTTACCTCCTAGAATTGTGGATCCAGCAACACCTGCCAAAGCTGCAGCACCAGCAGTTGCCAAATTACTTAAATTTAAACCAGAGTCACTTTTCTTTCCTTCTTGGCCCTAAAAATAACAGGTACATGAATTATTATTCAGCATAGCATTATGCTAATCACAAGGTGATAATAACACACAATTTAATTAATAAATTTTTTAAATATTTAAAATAAAACATAGAATTAATCATTCAGAATTGTAGTATATATTATATATATATATATATATATATATATATAATATATATATATATATATATATATATATATATACAAGGTGGCCAGAAATAAAACACCCCTACTCTGACCTCCATGGATATCGAACTACTCAGTGTAAAGGCTCAAAATTTTGTACATATACTATTCAAAATATGGGGAAACGGATTTCACGAAAAAAAAAATTAGTTCCTGAAATCACCGATAGGTGGCGCTGCACAACTGGAACTATGATCAAAAGACACAAATAATAATAAAAATTAAAATGTTTATGCGGAATGGAATGCTTCCATGCTTCCTTTTTAATTTTTCTGCCCCTTATGGAAAATAAAAATAGTAAAGAAGCTAGAACTCCCGTTGTAACTGCAATTTCATACTGTAACCAGAAAAATTTGCATAAAGCATGGTTAGAAGCCATGTTCTGGGTATAAAAGAAGTTAAAAGGTGGGGAATGTCATTCTTATTAGTGATGGCTGTCACGCTGCCAGAACGCGCTTTGCTTGTGAAGTTGTTTTACGAGAATAAAGGAAATGCTCCAGCAGCACTTCGAGAGTTTCGCCGACTTAAGGATTTGCGTAAGGGACCATTGCTTCCACAAGCTCTCAGGAGAATGATCGCTCGATTCGAGGAAACTGGACATCTTGGAGTTCAGCCTGGTCGAGGACGCAAACCGGTTCGTTCAGATGTCGTTGAAGATGTTGCCACCGGTATTGTTGAACAGTCAATGGATAATGTTTTAGGCTGCAGTAGTGCACGTGCAGTGTCACGACACTTGGGTGTTCCCTATAGCACAGTGTGGAACGTACTCAGAAAAATGGTGCATTGTTTCCCGTACAAAATCCGCCCTAATCAACAATTGCTGGCCACAGACAGGGAGATGCGACTGACCTTTGCATTGACATTTCTTGCTAGAGTTGAAGTGGATGCATCGTGGCCGTGGCAGATTCTGTGGAGCGATGAGGCCCATTTCCACCTCAGTGGAACAGTGAACACCCATAACTGTCGCATATGGGACACGACAAACCCCCGTACCTTCCAAGAGATTCCACTCCACTCACCGAAAGTTACAGTCTGGTGTGGATTCACAGCCACATTCATCCTTGGACCGTTCTTTTTCGAAGAGGTTACTTCCAATGGCCTTGAGACATGTACCGTGACGGCCAACAGGTACAAAAGGATGCTCGAAACATTTGTTGTACCCCATTTGCAGCAGCGCCAATGCCTTGACACCATTACTTTTATGCAAGATGGAGCACCTCCACACATTGGACTCCCTGTGCAACAGTTTCTTCGCCAACATTTCACCACTGACAGAATAATCAGTCGCGCGTTTCCGACAACTTGGCCATCTCGTTCACCGGATCTTAATCCGTGTGATTTTTGGCTTTGGGGACACTTAAAAAACCTTGTTTATCGAGAACGTCTGATAACCTTGGCAGATTTGAAAGAGAGTATCAGTCTGCATGTGAGAAGCATCTCAGATGACCAGTTACGATCCGCAGTTGAACAAGCTGTCCACAGACTTCACATTTTACATCTTCAGGAAGGGAACCATATTGAGCAGCATTCCCTGCATCGATAACGTCCTTGTTTCATGTATGCTTGGTACTTTCAAATAAAATGTGTTTAAAACGTGTTTTTGTGTCTTTTCAGCATACGTCCAGTGGTACAGCGCCACCTATCGGTGATTTCTGGAACTAAATTTTTTTTTCGTGAAATCCGTTTCCCCATTTTTTGAATAGTATGTCCACAAATTTTCAAGCCTTTACACTGAGTAGTTCGATATCCAGGGAGGTCAGAGTAGGGGTGTTTTATTTCTGGCCACCCGGTATATATATATATATATATATATAATGCCATGGTAAGGAAATGGCTTTTATTACTTATTGTTGAATAGCAAACATCAAATGTAAACAAAACATTATAGGAGTTTGAGACTACTTCATTGAATATTTTCAAAACTGCATCTAATTAAGCTCTTCATTTAGTAAATTAATGGAGTTTCAAATTATTATTAAATGTTTTGAAAGGATCTACTGAGTTACAAAACATTTCAATTAGTCAGAAGAAACTATAAAAGAAATAATGTTCAAATAGAAAGTTTAATCAAGTGCAAAAGTAGACTTAAAAACAACACATTAAAACAGGCAAGTCAGGTGGGTAGTGCAATGACTTGTTAATGGGATATCATATTCATATATCCTAAAATAATAATCCCACAAATCATTTATTCATCTTTTCATTTTAAAATTTTAAAAAAAGTACCTTTTTAATAAAATCAATTTCATTTTACAGTTTTTTCCCTTAATTTTAATAATAATGTTTATTTAAAATTGATATACAATGTTTTTTTAAGTTATACTGGAACTAAAAATCATCTATTAAAAAAATTCAACTACCTGCTTTAATGAATCATTGATTCTGCAACAGGATAATTTACCTTTCATATAAAGTAAATTGATTAAACTGAATTCATAATTTTCTAATTGTGTCAAATTAGAAAGTGAACTTTTTTATTAAAAAAATACATTACATATTTTTGCAACTTAAAAAGTAATCTAGATAAAAACAAGTTGGTCACTAAAGATGGTTAAAATAATGTAGATATTATTCTGGCACAAAAACTCTTTATGCATATTTATAATTATTAGAAAAAGTCAAACTAATACCACAGACCCAATCATTGGTTCAATTTCA
This sequence comes from Argiope trifasciata, assembly GCA_026543055.1. Classification (NCBI taxonomy): domain Eukaryota; kingdom Metazoa; phylum Arthropoda; class Arachnida; order Araneae; family Araneidae; genus Argiope; species Argiope trifasciata. Next base: position 221,145 of record JAPMOQ010048734.1, read on the forward strand.
ACAATTTATGTTCCATATGAAAACTCATGACACCTAAATTAGTCATTAATGGTCACTTGTCACAAAAACATGCATTTCGCAAAAATTCCTAAAATTCATTACACTATACATTCTTTCAGGGAAAAAATATCCTGGTGAAGTCTCCTATCGAAAACTACTGATTTGATTTTATTAACTTTTATTTCATTTTAAATTTTAGAGCATTTATATGTGCCATCAATTGTCACTATCTCTTACACCATCCATTTTCAAGAAATTAGATAAGCTTTAGGAAAATAAATTTCAATATCCACTTTTTCAAAGGTTTAAATTTATTGTGTAAATAAAATTTAAAGAAATAACTTTCATTTGATGTGATAAAACATATTTCAATGGAGTCAGTTGACAATATAAAATTAATATTATTAAAATATGGTGGATGTGTGCAAGAGTAGTTAAATAGAAGCGGGAGAAAAATCAAAATGTAAATTATCATAAAAATTATATTGAGAAACATGTATAAATATTTTAAGACATCACATGATGTTGATTAAATGCATGTTTAAACAACTGATGTGTGTCATTTTATTTAATGAATTTTAGCCATTTATGTTTAATCAAAAAAATTTATAGAAATTGTAAAAGAACATTTTATTTATCAAATCTACTGTATTCACATTAACATCAGCAAACCTTGATGACTAGCTGATTCACCGAGAACAATAACTGTGTTTATTTCTTAATATTTTTTAAATATAACTTGACATTATGATTCTCTCAATAAAAATATTTTTACAATTCAAATTACAACCGACAATAAAACCTTATTTTAATAACCTCAAATATGTTCTATCCATAATGTATATGAATAATTCTAATGGAGTTAAGTCTCCAGATATAATAGAGTTGTTAAAAACATAACAATTCATCTATCTTAAAACTTTTGCAGTATCAGGAATAGAGAGAAATAAAAAAGAAAATCAGAAAAAAGCAACCAGTTCAGTTCAAAAGAATTTTAATTACAAACTTCTTTCAACTAAATCTCCTATGCAAAACATAATAATCATAATTATCTTTAAAAAATATATTCAAGCATCATATTCTAGCAAAAATTAAAGCCCTATAAGAGTATGACACATTTATTTTCTAACATTCATAGTATTGTAATTTCATTTTCTTACTTTTCATGTTAAGCGCATGGATATTTAACAGATTCCTTTAATGGAAGAAAATCATGCAGTAAAATATTTAACTAAATAATAAAAAGGGTTTGAATTCCAGAGCAATAACATAATTCATTATTCAAATTAACAAAAAAAATTAACTGCTGAAATTCAGTGGAAATTTGTATAATTATTAAACTGAAATCAATAAAAAGACAATTATTTGCATTTTAAAATGGTATGAAAATCCTTTTAATATCATAATTTCAGGAGTTATCACAGAACATGTTACAATTTTGTTTAATTTTTAATTAATAGAAATTTTAATCAAAATTTCAAAAAAATTCAAAAGATTCACATTTATTTATCCTCACAACATATTTAAGTAAAATTTAATCATTCTACTTCAAAATGCTTTTCTTTCAAGTGCTAACCCACATTAGTCTTTCCTATATATATTTTTCGAAAAATATTCTAAAATAGATACTTACTGGATACACAACTGAAGTTCCTGGATATGGCCCTGGTTGTGTCGGATAAGGGTTTGAGGAAGGATAACCTTGAGATGGATAAGATCCTGACTGCCCAGGATATCCTTGTGGACTTGGGTATTGATGACCCCCTGGAGGACCATATGGATTGGGGCCAGTTGGAGGAGGACCATATGGATTGGGACCAGTTGGAGGAGGACCATATGGATTGTTTCCAGACGGTGGTGGACCAAAAGGATAATCCCCAGAAGGTGGTCCATAAGGTCTATAACTTTGTGGAGCATAAGGACTTGATGGGGAGTTTTGATTATAATTATCACCAGATGGGGGAACATATGAAGTTGGAGAAGGCCCAAAGGATGGATTTGGTGGATAAGGCAAAGATGATGCATTATAAGGTGATGGAGGTCGATCACCAGAAGAAGGTGGCTGAAAATTAAATATGATAATTAATGCTAAAAAAGATTTAGTAAAAAGGAAGCAATGAACTTATGTAATTCAACTGTGAAATATACAAAAAATTTATGAGAAAACCAGAAAAAATTATGAATTAAAGAATAAAATGCAAGTTACAATAACATCATTAGAAAAGAATCACTTAACATATTTCTGACAACTTTTTTATAATAAAAATGAAAAACGTTTGTAATGAATAATGTACATACTGCAAGACCACCTTGGCTACTAGGATCTATCAAAAACCCTAAAGGCTTGGAAATACCCTCACTTGAGCCCTACAAAAAAAATGACTTAATGAAATGCGTATAATTAAGCAATATAAAAACATAAAAAATATTTTAAACTCATAGAATTTATTATGTAAAGCAATCAAGTCTATGCTGTATTTTATTTTATCATGTTCAAAAATAAATTTCTTAGAAATAAAAAGTGAGCAAAATACTAAATCAAATTGACAATTACGAGATAATCACAGTTATATATTTGCTAAGAAAGAATCAAAATTTAATTTCAAAGAAATTAAAAATGAGGATTTCTTTCACAATTGATTATATAATTTTGATTAAAATTTATTTCATAATTATCAATGCCATCAATAAAATTACACTCATAATCGTTTTATTGATTCAATTTTCTTACACTTTTATTAAAAATAAAGATATAGATCATAATACTACCTAAAACATTCTTTAAATATATAACACTATTAAAATGGAAGTATTTCTATCTTTTTAATACAAAATTTATAAACTATGATCAACAAAGTAACTGTGGAAAAGAATAAAAATTCTTACTGCCATTGGTGATGAGGTCAAACCTTCAAATTTTATAGAGTTAATAGTTACATCACCATCTACAGCTATATGAGATATACTTTGTAGAGGTAATTTATAATGAAATTCTGTAAAATGTTGACCATTCACAGCTATCTATAAAAATGAAATATATAAACATTATAAAGATATGATAATTAATAGATATACTATTCAACTGGTTGGGAAAAATAAATAAAACAAAAATTAATTTTTTTTAGATCCTTTTATCACACAAAAAGTATAAGAAAATAAAAAAGGGATTTCATACAATCATAAATTTTGTTGAACATAAATACCATGAAGTAAAACAAAAGAAATTAATTTAACGATAAAACAAATAAACTGACAAAAAAAAGAGCTTGAAATATTAAAAATACTGTAGAATTTTTACATAAAAGATCTAATTGATCCCTAAAATACTAAAGTTCAATTTTAAAAATACATAAATCTGTATTTATGCTGGAATATACCAAGTCTATATTTCAGGAAAGATAATGAACTTAATTATAAGTGAATGATGAATATGTCTACATGTGTTTCAGATCTCTTAAAAAGAGCTTCATTAAATTAAACAAGTTTATTTTTAAGATAAAATTTCATTACATAGATTATTAAGAGTTAAGTATCTTTTCGAGTACTTCAAGTACTTTACGCCTGCATTTAACTTGATATAAAATTGCATCTCAAATTTTCCTCTATAATGAGAATTTGAGTCATAGAATATATCATTTAAAAATTAATTTTTCTTGTACTAAAACCTTCCTCAATAACAGTTATTATCTTCCCTCTATCAAATAATAGTTATTTATATACAGAACCCAGATTTTTAGTTATATTAATATCCCATTTTGAAGCAATAATAGGGCTATTTTGGGATGATTCTCATAATTTTGAACAGCGGTCAGATGACACCTGTGCAGGCACCCTCTTTCCACACCACACCAGAGGGAGGACCAACTTACATGGCAGTTCTTCGGTGGAATCAGATCTGAAAACTGCGACCCTCCGGTTCCAAAGCTGAGACCTTACAATCAAACCTCCACTCCCTCTACAGAACTTGGAATATCAGGCATTGTTCAGCATGGAAATATTTTCATGTATTTTTTTTTAAATTACCTCTTTAATAAATAGTTAAAAAGCACTAAAATTTACTTCAGTATGAGCAAAATTTTAAATACTTATAACAAAACAAAAGCTATGAGATCACAACAAATTATGAAACATCAGTTGTAAGGAAGTAAAAGATATTTAAATTTAAAACTAACATTCAATAAGATACTAACCCCTAAACAATCATTTTTAAAACAAAAACAATAAAAATTTGTAAATCAAGATATTATAAGTACCTAAAAAATTATTTCCAGGGATGGGTTATTAATGTAAACAGTCTGAGAATTGACTCCTAGGTTTGATGTATAAATAAATGGCATATAATTATTTTTTTTCAGCATATTAATGCATTTTACAAATTCTTGTTGGTGTAAAATTTTATTTTATAAACTTTAAATAGTCTAAATAATAAGAGCAAAGTTTCATTTAATTAAAACATTAATGATAAAAAGTAAAGCCATTTCTTACTAATTTTTAAATAATTTTATCTAGAATCGATGAGAATTTTCTTCTTTTTCCAGAAGACTATTCTTATTCTTATTCAGAAGACTATTCTATTATTCTTCTTATAAGCCCATACTGCATTTCCAATTTTTGAAGTCCTTTAAGGGTAGTTTTATTAGCATTTTCATTTATAATATCTTGTTCACCATTTTCACTTTTACTTGGTTTGATCACAGGTTACAACAGACTTTCTCTACTATTCTTCCACTCTTCCCAATTTCTCTGATATCATATAGTCAGGACGCCTCAATGTTATGATCCAAAGTGGGGAAAAAAAATTAAGATATTATGCCAGCTCTTTTAAAGAGATAAAATTATCATTATATATAGACAGGAACAACTAAAAGTTATTATTGTAGGCAAATTCAAAATCCATTGAGTAAATAGGAATTCCATTGGGATCAACAAAAATACTGCTATGTCAAACTTATCAGAACAGATAATAGTGTTATATGCAGGTTTCACAGTATTGTATATAAATGTATTTTTACCCCAAAAATATAAAAAAATAGTGTGTTACAAAAACTTTATTTTTAAATTTTATAAAAGTAACAAATCATTAAATAAATTTAAATGAAATTTTAAGTGAACACAATAACTTTCAAATTCTAAGGACTACAGAAAGTTAATTTTTCTCATAAGTTGTTTTAGTTTATGGAAAAAAGGAATAAAATTCATTTAAACATAGAAAGTGGCAATGTAGAGGAAAATACATAAAATGATTTAAAATACCCACAATGTTTTCATTCAATAAAACTGGTAACATTAAGGATAAATTATCTTTTCAAAAAATACAGTTTTTAATTCATAAAATAATAAATTTCTTAATTTTTAAGGAGAAAAAAAAAAACATGAAATATTTCTTTATTTTTCAAAGAATTTGTAATTAAAATATGAAAATACCTTCAAGAATTTTTATTTTTACAGCATATAAAATATTTATGCATTTTACTCTTAAAAAGTGAAGTTTAATTTTATTTAGTTGAGTAGTGAAGTCTAACTGAGATGAGAAATATTAGAAAAAAAAGTACTTTAGAAATATAGTCATAATTATCATAGTTATTACACATTAAAATAAGTTTATACACCTATTATAATACAATCAAAAAGATAAAACAATCTGAAATTTATCCACATAATAATACAAAATAAGTCAAGCTACTAATCAGGGTAATTAGAATTACAGATAAAGTTAAATCTTGATTCTAGAGAATAATTACATTTGATAAATAAATAATTCCAAGCTTTTGTAAAAGATCCTTGTCTAATAAAAATTTATCATTTATCTATACTTGATAAACAAAAATGTTTTTTTTAATGAATTATGAAATCTTTGTCTGCCATATAATGCAAATTAACTTTTCTGGGAGAAAAAATCTGATGTTAAGAAAGAAGTTATTTTGAATAATGCACACAAATGAGGAAATAAAATTTCCTCCAAAAATAGTCATACACAACTCAAAAATCATATTCCATTAGTTTAAATAGAACAGATTTAAAATTTTAAATACCTTAAATTGATCACTTTCAACTAATATTAAAATTTCAAATTCTTGACCAACAGCAAAAGGAAAATATGGACCATGACTTTCTTCAGGGCCCCATTGTTGATTTTCAAAATATGTTCTAACAACTCTTGGAGGTGATGTAAACACTGGACTTAAATGTAACGAAATATCACTCCGTTCATAGGAACTTGGACCATTTTGTAGACTAATTGAGAAACTGCAAAGAAAAATTTTAAAAACTTAATTAGATAAATTTTGAAAACAAAGATTTTTAAAAGCTCATCTTAAAAGTGCTATAAATTAGCTGTTCACAATGAATGTTAATGTAATGATTTTTTTAGCCAAATCATAATTCAATACTAATTTAAGCTTAACAAGAAAAGATAAATTAAAAAAACATCTTGTCAACTCAAACCCCAGCTACAAAAGATAATTCTTAAGGACCTGTTCTCTCAATAGCTAAGTCCAAGTCAGAGAAAGGGCTATTCTTCCAACTTTCTAATACCCTCAAACAATCTCATGTGTTTTGTATTTACCTTGGTGAAGAGAATTGAGTATACATTTTCAACTACTTTTCTATTATCAATCGGTTTCAATACTTACCGTTTTGAAATTAACATATCGACATTCATATGTCCTGCTAATTGTGAATGCTGTCAAGATTTACAGTGCCGACATACAATCTATTAATGGACAAGAGTGAGTTATGATTTTAGTGTAAAAGTACAAAATTCATCCATCAAGTTTTATGTTATTGTGAGTTCAGAATTATAATGTTATCTGAAAAATTTACATATGAACAAAACAAATATTTCATTTTTTGATGGATTTTAATCATGCAAAACTCTATTAAATTTACTGGAAGTCAGCAATTTTCATTTAAAGATTATACATAAAGTTAATCTGCTTTACAGCAGATTTTAGTATAATGAAATTAATAGAGTCACATATAATTCCAAGAAATTTTCTTATAAAAATATGAAAACTTAATAAAATATACAGATAAGTAAAAACTTGTCATATTTTTTTAATGAATGAGTAGAAAAAAGTAGAAATTGCTGTTAATTTTTATCAAAAAAAGCTCTTAAATTCAATATAAGATGTTGAATTTTTTGTATTTCAACGAATTTAAACAACATTTAATGTTTTCTAATTTAAATGAATTAAAACATTATTTAAAAGAATTCAGCAGCATGTTAATATCATAAACACATAAAAATCATTTTCCTTGCTTTCAATTATCAAAAATTCAAAATTAGGTTTATTAGACCTAGTATGTAAAATGGTTTTGGAACAACTTTGATATACACCCCCAAATTGGAAATTTGGCGACTTTTTTTTCTCGCTAAGCAAAATACCTTCTTTTGGCGCTTTTTTTTCTCGCCAAGATGGATTTTCGCGAAACACAAATAATTAATCCTACCTAAAAAGCAACCCTAAAAAGTCCGTAGGGAATGCCAGATTTGGCGCGTAATTTTTGGGGGTGTATATCAAAGTTGTTCCATGGTTTTAAGTGAATAATTAACTGCTCAATGAAAAGCATTTTAATGCATAAATTGGAAGAATCTGAATTTTAAAGCAAAAAAAAAAAAAATACAAGACACAGATAATGCAAGAAGAATGAGAAACTATCAACTTATGGTTTTTGCAACAATTAACACATTTTCAACCTCCAAACTAGTAGCTGCAAGTGAAATGGTCTGCCCTGCACAGTGCAAACACACACATTGAGCTTTATTATAAGTATAGATTATATATTGTTGTGATCTTTTTTTCTAACATTTCACTTGAAATTTCCTCCATCCTTGAATTTAGAAAAAAAAAAAAAAAGTCTTAAAAATAAGAATACACAGATATTAGCACAAGTGCTGACAGATAACAATTTGACAAAATACAAGCAATGCAATTTTCAATCTGATCAATCACACAGACAAAATATGTGAACCTTAGGAAATGACTAAAATTGACATTTTAAGTCATGCTGAATACTCTCAGAATGTATATAATTTGCAATATATAGCTGTATTTATTGCAATGACTCATACTGCCAGATGGGTGTGGCACCAATGAAAACGCAGCAAAAAAAAAAAAAATTTTAACTATTATTTCTTGTCTATTCAGTCTTCTTATTCATGTTTCCGGTGGATTTTATTGTTTTCAATTCAGTTGTCCATTCTGTATTCTTATAATTCGCCCCAGTCTTTAATCAATACATTAAAAAGGTTAAAAATAGTCTTTGAGATCTGCCTTTTTTTGCATCAGATTCAAATTAATCTTTGGAATGAGGTGAGTAAATTTTCATTTCTTAGTAATACATATTTTTTGGTCTGATGCAGCCTGAGTTATTAATAACTAGTCGCCTTTGGCGACCAGCTGATTCACCATGAGTAATGGGTTCTAAAATTTTCAATTAAATCACATATTCATTAGCCTTGAAGTAATTCCGGTTATCAAATGGCCTGAAATTAATATTTTCTTTAAGATGATGGACTAAAAGTTCTAAAAGAAAGCGTTTTTCTAATAATATTCTTTTAATTTTATAAATCAGTCAGATTTAATGATTGATTTAGAAGACTGATTGATGTAGCAACTTTTATTTAAAATATTAATAAAAATATTTTGTAAAAGTATGACTTACAGAGCAAAGTATGAAAAAATCTTAAACTCATTATTCATAAATGCACTGTTTGACTCAAACTACATAAAATGTAATTATTTACTTCATTTAGATCAAATTATTAGTATTAAACAATATATATGTCTATTAATAATATTTTACAAATTGGCCATTGGAAAGGAATTTGAATGCATATCCTGTATAAATTCAATCCTGTATAAATAAAGATAATTTCTTCAATTAATGATTTAAATATTGCAAACGATAATAGAATCCTTTGCCTTGCATTCTTTAAAGAAAATATCACATTTTATATTTATTTTATTTTATCCAGTTACGTGCTAAAAGTTGCATTTCTTCAGATTTAATTTGCAATGATAGTTTTTTTTTAATTTGAACTTCCGTCAAAATGATGGCAACACGGTGATAAAAACTAATTTTTTCCCTTTGACGTGCTCTTGCAGATTTTATAGAAACCTTAGTTTTGTATTTATTTTTTTAGAAACTATCACATTTTATAATGAAAAAAAAATTGAATTAATGATACAGATATTGCAAACGATAATAGAAATATGCCATTAAGTCGGGATTCCAATGCATATCCTGTCTAAATTCGATCAGGTTTACCGTAAATAAACATTTGTTGAATAAATGATTTAGATATTACAAACGGTTATAGAAACCTTTGCTTTGCATTTATTTTTTTAGAAAATATCACATTTTATGTTTCTTTTATTTTATCCAGTCACGTGCTAAAAGTATCATTTCTTTAGACTTGATTTACGATGATAGTTTTTTTTTTTTTTTTGAACTTCCGGCATTCTTTTATTTTATCCAGTCACGTGCTAAAAACATGGTTAAAATATTTCTTTAAAAATTCGTTAAAAATAGAAGCTTACGTTATAAATTAAAAAAACTGATATCGTTAGAAAGCTAATTTTTTTATCTTTAAATTGATATAAAAATCATGTTTGTGCGATAATATTTTCGGAAGTTATAGCGGAAAAACGTCGAAATTTCGCTTAAATTTTAATTAATTCAAATTCTAATTAAAAGTTTAAAAAAAGGGCTCCGAGGTGCACATTCCCGACCACCAAGGTATACATGTTCCAAATTTGGTAGCTGTAGGTCCAACGGTCTGGCCTGTAGAGCGCCAACACACACACACATCGAGCTTTATTATAAGTATAGATAGAAGTATTAAAATTCATTATTCGAAAATAGAAATCAAAACAATATTTTATAATATTCAGTATTCATTATATCATTTAAACATTATTTTCTTTGTAGTTGCTATTTGTTATTATTGCAAAAATGCATAATGAGTCCTAAAATTTCTAAAACCGAAGTTCATTTTGAGCAAGTATGCAAGGAATTAGATTTATTTAGTAAGTTAGTGACTTGGTAAAGAACATGTCTAAAATCCAAATTTTAAAATCAATAGTGAAATCTGCAGAGCTTAAATTAACAGGAATAATTCAGATTTTTACAATAAAAGAGAATGATAATTTGAGAAAATATTTGAAATACCAGGAGATAATTTTGGATTTATTAGTGGACCTTGGGGAAATAACAGATCAACTGTTAGATAATAATGCCAGATATTTGGAACCCAAGATTAAAGGACAGTCATGTAATTACCTAAATTTGACCTCCCATATTTGTATGGGGATTCCAAAACATGGATTACTTTTAAAGAATTATTTATTTTCACTGTATTACCAAAATGAAAATTTGTCAAATCTTGAAAAACTGCAGTATTTACATTCCTCAGTTAGAGGAAATGCGGTAAAAATAATTCGTGGATTCTCTTTAAAAGAGGAGAATTTAAAGCATTGTGGAGATTTAATATGTGAAAGATTCGAAAATAAAAGACTGCTAGTGTTATCCCAGATAAATAGAATGTTTTCTACAAGGATAGTTAAAACCTATAATTTTTAGAAATAACTGATACTTTCTTAGAAATAACTGATGCATCCAATGAATCTATAAGAAATCTAAATACTTTAGAATTGGAGTCTAATTCATTGAGTGACTTGATAATGATTCAGTTTATGGTTTCAAAATTAGAACAATTACTAAAACGAAGGTGGGGATTAACGTGATGAAATACCAGACTTAGATACACTTCGGAAATTTATTGAGCGAGAAGCATGAAGTTAAGACGACGTGATGAGAATTAAATTAGAAACAAGATTCAATTAAAAAATCATTTGATGTGGGAGTAAATCAAAAACAGTTAACAGTGTGATTGTTAAGAAAGGTTATATTTGTGTAGTGGCAATCAAACTCGTGCATTATTTAAATGCCTTATATTTAATAAAATGTTTGTTTTTGAACAGTGAAAGATTATAGAATTCAATAAATCTCAAAGTTGTCTGCATCAAAATCATCATATATAAAACTGTAGAATTAACATAAATTGTAAAAACTGTGCAGAGAAACATTACACTCTAATGTTGGAAGTAATAAAGTAGTTAGTAACCAAAATTCAGAAATGTCAATTTCAAATATGGCACAATGTTATTCTAGTAAAGTGTTTTTATCAACCTCTTTATTTAACGTAAAGGGCAAAGAAGGAAAGTTAATCAGTACAAAGCTCTTTAGTGATAATGGAAGTAAAAATTTATTAATCAAGAAGGCATGTGCTGAGCATTTAGGGTTGCCACTATATAGCACATTACACAGTTTGTTAGGAGCATGGTTGCAGATACATTATTAGAAGAAACCAAATTTGAATTCACTCCACTTTTTTCAGCAAATTCATTTTCGGTAAACGCATTTATTGCAAATAGGATAGCCTCAACTCTCCCGAATTTTCATTTGAATCAGTATGATTCACCTCATATCAAAGGGTCACCAGCTTGCAGAACCTTATTTCTTCATACAAAGCCTTATAGATGTGCTCTCGGGAGCGGACATTTTCAACCATTTAATTAGTGGAAGTGCCATCATAGGCTCAATGGGGACTCTTACTGTTTTAACCAGCAAAATCGGCTGATTTCTATGTGGACAAGTTCACCTCAATTCAAAGGGCCAGTCAGTGTTATATGTCATACAGTTTGCACAAACAATGACTCTTGAGTATATGAAAGTTTAAAGGAATTCTTTGATTGTGAATCATTACCTTAATCGGAAAAACATCTGTTATTCCGAGGATACTGTTGAACAATTGTTTCTAAATGCAACGACCCCAACCGATGAAAGAAAATATATCGTTAGATAACCCTTTAAGGAAAATAAGGTGATAGGCGAGAGCAAAATGGGTGCTATTCAGAGATTTTATACTATCGAGAGAAAATTAAATCAAAATCCTGACCTACAGAAACGATACATTCAATGTATGAAGAAACATATACATGAAACATATGACGCTCTTAAAAACCATATGAAATATACATTCAACCTAATTATTTTCTACCTCATCATGGTGTAGTGAACGAGCACAGTACTACCACTAAAATAGGGTAGTGTTCGATGCATCAAACAAATCTTTAAACGACGTGCTTTTAAAGGGGTCTAAACTCCAAAGGAGTATTTTTGATATTTTACTTAAATTTAGAAGCTACTTGATTGCGTTTACGGCTGACTTAGCCAAATGTATCAGCAAATTTTCGTGACCTATTCGATCACGAAATATCAAAGTATAATATCAAAGGAAAATATCAAAGTATTTTTTGGCGCGAAAGTCATGATTAACCTATCGATATTTATAAACTAAACACTGTAACCTGTATTTGGCGCACATCATGTGTGCCAAACTTAGCTATTCGCACAATCCAAAAATTATGTGAAGATGAATATGGGAATTTCCCAACTGCTAAGGAAAACGCTTATGCCGATGATTTATTGGCAGGAGGATATACGACAGAGGCAGCTCAAGTTATAATTCAGGAGTTGAAGAAATTTGTGAGTTCAGGGAGATTTCCCCTTAGAAAATGGGCTTAAGGTCATCTAGAGGCTCTTTCAGGACTGCCAGAGTCCGCTAAAGCAGATAGTGTCAGAGAATTCTGGGAATATTCTGGAATTTAAATTCGGACTGTCTTTCAAGTTCAGACAGTAAATCCCGAAAGCTAAACGACAATTTTTATCGCAGATAGCTCAGACATATGATCCGTTAGGACTGATGGCACCTGCCACAATAGTTCTGAAAATTATGTTTCAAGAATTCTGATTAACTGAAGTATCTTGGGATGAACCCACACCTCCGCATATTCTAGAAAAATGGCTCATATTTTAATCTGAACTCCCTATCTGAAAGACATTCAAATTCCTCCACATATGCATGTAGTTAATGCCATTAAAATAGAAAATCACGGATTCTGTGATGCCTCTGCAAAAGCCTAAGCCGCCGTTTCCTATCTGTGCGTAATATTCCATAGTATCCATGTATCTTGAATAGCTTCAAAAACAAGAGTTGCACCCGTGAAACACTTAACGTTGTAACGGGAGCATTTCATTGGCGGAATCGATGAATGCTATACAAACTACCGTTAAATTCAAAGTCGATGAAATCTTGCTATGATGCCTCGATAGCATTAAACTGGATAACTATCCCGCCAGCAAAGGGGATCCAATATGTGAAACATCGTGTGGAGAAGATTAACTCACTGATGACAATTGATTCCTGGAGACACATACCGGGAAAACCAAATCCGGCTGATTCAACTTTTCGGGTACTTTTTCCAGGATAGTTAAAGACCAGCAACTGGTTTGTTGGTCCACCGTTGCTTCTTTTGGATGTTAACGCTCCTCCAAATGTGTTGCCCAGTAAGTCGGTTTCAGAAGACAATATATTACGAGATCAAGAACCTCAGTAGTAGAAACTACACACTTCCCAAACTTTCTATTAGTCATACTTAAAATTAGTTAGAATTGTAGCATGGACTTTCAGGTTTTCTAATAATTCTAAATTCTTGAAATTAACCGGATCATTACAATCTCAAGAAATACACTATGCGAAACGATGAATAGTCAAACTTGTACAGGCGACAGAATTTCCCACAGATATCCGACAATTAAACAAAAATAAATCAGTGAAACCAACCAGTAATTTGTTGCCATTAAGCACATTTTTAGACTCAGACAGCATTCTGCGTGTAGGAAGTCAACTAAATAAATAAATAAACACCAAACATTATCTTTCGACCAAAACCACATTATGTTAATTCCAAAGAGCCACCATATGTAGTCGTTAATTATAAATTTCCACAAAATTAGTTTCTATGGAGGACAAAATTTAGTCTTATCATTAATTCGTCAAGAATACCGGGTTCTGGATGGACGTTCCACTGTAAGAAAAGGACTCGGAAATTGTGAGTAAAGTTTTAAATTAAGTACAAAACCCAATCGCCAAATGATGGGCGATTTGCCGGTGTCACGCATCTCAATAAGTTGACCGTTCAAAAAAAAAAACTGGCGTCGATCATACTGGACCAATAGTTACCAAATGCCAGCATCAGAGAAAAGCCACCAGATTCAAATCGTACATATGTTTATTCATTTGTATGAGCTTTAAGGGAGTCTATCTGGAACTAGTCACCAGTTTATCCACAGAAACGTTTTTGGCGATCCCACGACGTTTCATCGCACGTACAGGCTACCCAGCCAACATTTATTCCGACAATAGAAGAAACTTTGTAGGAGCAAATTCCAACATAAAATCTTTGACTTATCCCAAAGTAAGGTTATTCAAGACTTATCAGCCAAGGCTATCTCGTGACATTTCATGCCCCCAATTTTGATTGGTTATGGGAGGCGTCGGTCAAACTAACTAAACGCCATCTGCTGAAGACCTGTTAAGGCTCACTTTGGACATTCGAAGAGTCAGCTACATTATAATACCGAATTGAGGCATGCGTGAACTTCAGGCATCTGGTTCCACTGTCCCTTAAATTCCAGTGATATCAGAGCCTTAGCCTAGGTCACTTTTTCATAGGAGCTTCTTTGATCGAGCTTCCTGAAAGAAATACTCGCACTACTAATCTAGATTTGAGTAGGAGCTAGATATGGCCGTCTCCTGCAGCTTAAGAAGCAGTTCTGGACACGATGGTCCAGAGAATACCTCTCCCAATTGACGTCTCGCCCCTTAAAGCACTGAGCGAACAGAGTCATCCAAGTAGGTGATTTAGCCGTAATTTAAGAGGTCTGAGTGTCACCAATGTACTGGAAACTAGGCATAGTATTTGAAGTATTCCAAGGAAAGGACCAGGTCACAAGCATTGTGGAGCTGGAGGTCGCCTCCGGAAACATCCGCCGTCCAGTTTCACGACTGGCCATCCTGCCTGGCTCTTCGACGGGCCCCAGAAGATGTTGACTCATCCGGCCAGACTGGAGTGGAGCCAATGAAGACGCAGCAAAAAATGGCTTTAGTTTTTACTATTATTATTTTCTGTCGATTCAGTTTTCTTATTCATGTTTCCGGTGGATTTTATTGTATTCAATTCAGCCGTCCATTCAAATAATTCAAATAATTTTCACTAGTCTTTAATTGTTACATTAAAATGGTTAAAAATAATAGTCTTTGAGGTCTGCCTTTTTTTAGACAGATTCAAATTAATCTTAGGAATGAGGTGAGTAAATTTTCATTTCTTAACCTTGAGTTCTACATTATTTCTAAGTCATTAATTCTACACATTGACCATAAAATACAGGCATAAATAGCCATTAAAAATGCCCACTGCTTAACTCATTATCAGTAAAAGCTGATAAAAAGCATATTGACTAGTCACTTTGTCACTTAAAGCTTTGTTTTCCTGTTATTACAAATTTGTTCTAAATAAACTACCTTTATTGTTGCACTAAAACATCAAAAGAAAAAGGTCGCGAAATGCAAGTGATATATTATGACATTTATGCTTAGAACAATATAAAATACAAAACCCGATTGTGAGAATAGAATCCTTTATTGCAAACAATGAAAACAAATTATAAAGCGTATACTTGAATCGATATTATTAAGGTTTTATATTTGATGTCAATAAATAAACTTATATTCTATTCAAATGCTACTAATTCATGATTATTATAGTGAATAAATAATTTACAGTTTTAACATCATGATAAAAGCTATTTTATCTTTATTTACAACAATATTTCTTTACTAATTATGACATTAAAAAAAATGTCATTGCTATTTGACAATACAAATTGAAGATCAAAATTAAGTCAACAAAAACCAAGCATGCAGTCCGAAACCACCTTGCCTGGTATGAGGCATGATATGGTAATTCCTAATAAAGGCTGCACTTAGAAACTGTTTGAAGGTATCAGTATGACAATGTTACTAATCTAAATTAGTTATTTCTGTTTCACTTAAAAACAGAATTCCCTCTTATACTAGATTTCTCTCAATATACATAGTTATCAATCATATAAATGTTAAATTCAACCTTATTATGTAATTAATTAAACTTTATAGTATGTAATTAAACCACTTTTTTTTCTTTGGGAATATTTTAGATCTTGAACTTCAACTTTTAAAGATTATAAATTTGTCCCCAATTCCTTAAAATGTAACAAATGTCTTAATTTAATTAAACATATTAAAGGCATACCATGTTGCAGAGCTACCAACACTACCAGAAATTCTTATGAGATTTCCTGGTTGTAAATGATGTGGTAATGGTCCAATGAAAGGAATGGTCTGTAATGATACAATAATGTGTTTACCAAACAACCATGAAACTAAAAGTATAAACAAGATGGATTAACACAATATCTTTAAAGAGAATACATACTCTTTTAATATGAAGTCCATTTTTATAAAAGATAAAATATTATTAAAGATAAAAATAATTTATAATTTAACATTTCTTACAATTATATTAAACTACATTATATAAAATCCAATCCTCCTTAAATTTATAAAACTAAGTTCATAACATTTCTGAAACAAAATAAAACATCTACAACACCCCTCAATTTTAAAAATTCAAGGTAGGTTTGCTTTTGTCATAAAACTTGAAAAGTTATTTCTTGTTCTAAAACCTATTTTAAATTTACCTCTTTATTATTCAATGATCAATATTTTACTTCAAGTCCCATCCTGCTGTTTTCCTTAGAGACAGAACAGAATAATGCTATAGCATGTAGTTTTAAGTCATAAAGTACTGTTAAATTTATACAAAAAAGGGGGGGAGGGAGAGGAAATAAAAATACGGTACTTTTCCATTATACCGGTGCAAATATCTCCAAGCTAATTTTTTGATAATAGCACACAATCTCATTTTGGCGGAGGCAACAAAATGGCCATGACTTTCTTTAAAAATGTAACCACAAAAAGTTACTGGTGGTGATATTCCGTTTGGCGTTGGTTGCATCATTATTGATGATTTTTCGCCGGCGTCGGTATAATGGAAAAGTACCAAAAATATTTATTATATACTTTTTCATAAAAATATAACTTTTTTAAGAATATATATTAATAAAAAAGATATATATAAATGATAGCAAAAGTAAGCATTTTTTTAAAAAATAGCTTACAACTGATATTCATTACAAATAGTGCATTAATCCACACAAAATTAGTAATGCCAGCAGTGAAATGCCTCAAACCAACTTATCTGATAGATGAATTTAACATTAATGTGATTTATTTACTGAAAACATTGAAATGCACCCCTTAAAAAGATTTTAAAAAAAAACATTAATCAATTTTATACATTGCAAACTCTTTGACTGCTAACTACTTGCCATATTTTCCATCAAAAAATATAAAAAAATAATGATAACTTTTTTAAAACTATATCCACCTTTGCATAATGCACCATAATAAAAACTACATATTTTCTAATGTATTTTTGATTATGTACAATATTTCAATTTTACAACTTTGTTTCAAGTAAAGGTTAAAATGTGCTTTAGGTCCCCTGCTTGGCGCATTTTCAAAAAGTCGCCAACTAGCGCGTTTTTACGCTTTGTCACGTGGAGTTGAATGCTCTGAGAGACACTACGAAAAAAAGCCCCAGTTGGCGACTTTTTGAAAATGCGCCAAGCAGGGGACCTAAAGCACATTTTAACCCAAATAAATAATTTTACATTTATTATCCTTTATACAAAATACAAGCATCAATATTAAATTCATCTTGTATTAGAAACTATCATACACATGATTCACAAAAAATTGACTTTTACAGGAGTAAAATAATACTTGCAAGAATTTTAATCATAAATTTCAGGCAAGCAACAGACAACATTCATATCATGATGCCAAAAAAAATTTAGTTTACATAAGTATTGATTAGTAATCTTTTCAAGTATTTAAGTCTAAAATTTAAATGCTCAATAAGACCATTCTGCACTCTCAACTTCATTCTTATGAAGTCCATTATTTCATTAAACGCTATTAATTTGAGAAATCTACTTTTTTTTAGCAACAATAGGTATTACACCATTGCATGCGTATCTTCACACTTTTCTAAAGGCATATAATATTTTTTTGTCTAATCATTAAAAGAAAAAACCCTTTAAACCTACATAAGAAAAGTTCACAAAATCTGTGGTATTTTTATGTATAAATCATTCAGTTGAATAACCAGTTCAAATTCCCTCAAACAAATAAACATTAAAGTCAATCCGTATGGATGTGCCAGGGAAATTTCAAAAAGTATAAAAACAAACCAGAACTATCAAGTCAATTCGAACTTCAACTACAAGCACGGAAAAATGGAAAAAAAGTTTTGAGAATTGTTGTAAGTGAAAAATAAACTATGCAATTTATGGAAGCTAAAAAACAATTTCTACAATCTAATCACTTTTACATACAGGACTATAAATATTCGAATCCATGCCAGGCCAGTCATCCACATTACGTCATAAATGTTTATCCTAGGTGAAAAGCGACGGTTATAAATAAAACCGGAAGTGGCGAAGTAATGGCATGGATGACATACCGCCTGATGAGAGAATTTTTCCATCTGGTCCATAAACTTTATAAAATGAATAAATGTTCGAAATGTAATGGCATTTATTTCATGACTCACAAACAATAAGGCAGAAAAAATTATTTCAGAAATGTATCACAATAAATGCTTGTAATTTGAACATTTTTAAATTCGTTTATGATCAGAAATTCTTTTTTAATTTATTAACTTACTTTCGGCACTGCTTAAACTGGAAGATTAGATTTATTTTAGATTACACATGAAATTATAAAGATTTACTTTACCTATTGAAAATTCACAGCATGTTTTTCTATTTCTGTGAACACTCGAAAGAACTTCAACAATTCCCGATTATTTTCGCAAAAAATGGTGTTTATCAACGCCTACGATTTACCTATTTTTGCTCTCCCACGCTAATGAAATAAGTTTCCAGAAATAAAATCCAAAAATTTATTTTTAAGCTTATAAATATATCTGATACTTATTATAATGTTTTATATTCAGAATTATTTTTTTCACTGCAGTAAATTTTGCTCATTATTACTGTTATAAGAAATTTGTAAATTAAAACCACAGGGCTTAATTATCACTGCACATTTAGTTTCATTCAAATTGAACTTGTATTTTGATTATTTGAACTTAAATGTAAATACTACGAGATATTTCGATTATTTCCTTTCTAAAACATTTATAAAGTTTATTTATTCTTCGTTAAAACCGCAACCATGACTATGCTTTAAAAGTCGAAAGTAAAATAGCCAAATTTCGGCTGTCGGCTGCCTAATGGATACATTTGTGATAAAATCTTATTTAAAAACATAAAAGCAACTTGTGTCTCAAGTATGTCATAATCGTAAAATTTCGATAATATCTAACAGCTTTCGTTTGATAAACAAAGCGTATTTTATGCTTCTAATGCGATTTGCGGCTGCGTTGGCAACTTTCATTTATTTATTATTTTTAAGTTAAATCCAGCAGCTTATTTTTCTAACAAGTAATGAATTAATAAAACAAATTATAGACATGCTATTAACTTATAGCATTTCGGCGTTTTTATTTTGTCTTATTCATTATTTCTTATGATTTAGAATTATTACTTTTCACAGTCTTTTAACTTTCTTTTTTTAATGAAGTTAAAGAAAGTGGATGTATATATAAATGTAGAAAGCTCTGTTATTTTTTAGTAAGTTATCTATTTATTGCTGTAAATTTTATTACTTAACAGTGTTAATCATACTGTTATTACTTAACTGTAGGATTTTTTATTAAAAATTTATTAAATATAAAATTAAATAACTAAATAATTGTGTGATGATCTATAACTGAAGAAGCTTCGTTCTTTGTATTTATCTATGGTGGAGGGGGTCAGTATTACGGTATATATAATATCCTATTTGTCAAATAATTTTTTAAGACTTGCATCTTATTTTAACAATCTTGTTCAAAAAGCAATGAAATTTCAAGTTTTTGGATATTATCATTTTAATATTCAAAACAAAAATTTAATTTACCTCTTTTAAGTTTAAAATTAATTAATAGAATATGAAATTCTTATTGTATCAGGTAAGGCAACTGACTGTTAGATTTTAAGTTATTTAAATCTAAAAAAAAGTATGTGTTTTGCTTTGAGTCAATATAAATAATACATTTAATTAATATTTCGTCAAATTAGGCAGTTGCCTTTTTTTTCCTATTATGAGATTTCTTACAAAAAGTTTAAAAGCTAAATTAAATTTTAATAGTTAATTTATAGAATTGATTTAATTTTTTTTAAATATTTGTTTGATTTTTGTCAGATGTATAACATATAAAATGCTGCTTTATATTTTATTTTTAATATTTTTATACCTTAAATATTCTTATGTTTAAATTATATTTTATTATTATTGACATTTTTAAATACAATTTTCTATTCTTTAGAATTCAAGTATATCATCATGAAAGTTATTGGTTTGAAAAAAGGACGTGTGATTAAAATATGCCTTGCTATAATTATCTTGATATGTATTGTGGCATTCTTTCTTCCAAAACCTAAAGGATATGATGGAAGCTTTGGGTCAGCATTAGCAAACAGAGTGAGTTATCTTAATAAAAGTGCTATTACTTTTTTAAATATTAGTTTGTAATTGGTCTTTAAACAGAACTGGGTCTTTTTCAAAAGGGCCTTCTTCATAGAATATCATGATATTGCATGATATTCTATGAATAATAAAGGAGAATCTGCTTTGTCATCATTCCACAAACCAAGACATTTAACTTAGAACTACTGCATTTTGACATATATATATATATTTAACCTAAGAAATGTATATCTAAAATGAATCTTTTAAAATTTTAATTAATGAAAATTAATTTTAGTATTTTCTAACAATTCTCAATACTGTTGCACATTAATGATTTTTAAACAGTTAAAATAAATAATTCTTTTCAAGGATATTTAGTTGTTGTTTTTTTCCTTGAAATTTTCTAAAATATTTTATTTTTAACAACTTATCACAATTGACTTTTTCATTATTGCTAAGAAATCCAGACTATGTCCATTGTTTCATCAGACCTTTTCTTTCATTGAAATTTAAGGAAGATTGCATGTTTTTGAGTTTCTAATCCAAAATCAATAAAATAAAAGGTAAATAATTTCTTACCTTTGCTGCCACGGGTTCATCGATAAAAACATCTCTGTAAATAAGGTTTGAAGAAAAAGAGTGCAGCTTCGGTATAATCCCTTTTTTATTTCTTCTAGGGCACAGACATAATATGATAATGAATAATATATATATGCATTATTTACAACGCGCTTATATGATCATTAATTCGGCCATCTTCCGACGTTTAACGATACGTCGGTCTCGTACAAAATCTCTCAAGCATCTGAAGATCTGGCGGAAGGAATATCTACTGACGTCAGCAGAGCGCGTGGGCGCCAAGGTTATAACATATGAATCTGCTGACTCACGTTTTCCAACACATGTATTAACTGGAAAAATTGCAGGAGAAATAAAAATTTAGTCAGAATATTGCAAAAGAAAGTGTGTAATTAGAAAACAGATTACATCCATATTTACATTTTTATGGCACTCTAAAGACATAGGATTCTGAAAATATCCCATTTAAATTTTAATCACAATTTGAGACTTAAAATACTTTGTTGGAGAAGAAATCCTGATCATCAAATTAAATATAAAAGATTTTATTGAAATTAAACACAATCAATATCCCCATGCTTATTTATGATTAGTAGTAAGAAATAAGCACATCATGAAATGGCAAAAAGGAATTTTGATAGCAAAGTGCATATGTTAGGGTGCAATATCAGGATATTATTTAGAAAGTCATAAAATTATTTATTGCATTGTGAAGCGGTCACTTATTACATAGATGGCAATTACTTATTCTTGATAACTAACACACACACACACATATAGTGTGATTGTTTAAAAAGACAGTTTAATAAATGTTGCTTTTGGATGAAGTTAAACAATTTCTAAGAAGTAGCTTGCATTAAACTGAAACAGTTATTGTAATAATTCTGGTGATTGCTAATGTGATTAGATGGAACTATAGATCATTTAAACTTTTTCAAAATGAATTACATTTCAAAATATATGTCTTAATTTAGTCTCTTATGTCTTTACTGTAGCATATAACTTTATATGTATTTTTATATTTTTTACTTTCTCCAGAATGTATTTGTTTATTTTTAATGACTTGAACATTTTTTTTGTTTAAATAATGTTTTCATTTCCTTGACTGATCCTGTTTTTTTTTTTTAATGGTTTTGGATTTAATTGATAATATTTAAAATCTTTTTAATGATAATTATCGTTACTTACTAATTTGTATATTTTTTAATATTACTTTTGTTTTGCTTTTAATAAAAAAGCAAAGAAGCAGATCTATGATTGATGGTTTCTGTGATCCATTTTATTTAAATAAATTTTAATTATTTTTGGATTTTATTATTACAGGGTCGAAGTTTGCCTCAACGACAGGGAGCTGTATTTAAAAAAGATGTCTTAGGAAATTTTGAACCTCATCCTAGTGATACTGTACGAGAAGGACCAGGTGAAAATGGGAAAGCTCATTATGCACGTCCAGAAGATCAGAATGAAGTTGCTCAAGTAATGATGGAATATGGGATAAATATGGTTGTCAGTGATCAGATAGCTCTTGACCGTTCCATACCAGACAAGAGATTATCTGAGTAAGCAAGTATTCAATATATTTTAAGGTCTGGCATTTTTATTTTAATCATATTTAAAGGAATTTTAAATTATTTCATATTTTCAAATTTAAGAATTTTCATTAAATTTTCAAATTATAGTCCTGTTTGTAAAACAATTCTATCAAATTCATAAATTGCATACTTGATGAATTCATTTGCTCTAATCATTTATGAATTAGAAGTCTTATGAAATCTTTCTAAATTTACAATTTTAAAGCTTTTTTTTTTTACAATATACTGTAAAAATAGAATTAATATTATATTTGATATGTAATATAAATCTCTGTATAATATTGATGTTACTATATATAAAAAATTATATAATGTAGTTATCTTATATTTTTAAGGATATTAAATGTAGTTAAATATGTAGAACCGAAAATCTAGTACTTTGCCAATTGCTAAATGTAGCGAAAAATCATCAAAAAATGCAGATTTCCACCAAATTTCATGTTCAAGCATGTTTTCCTTTCTTTATTACATCTTAATTTGGTACTCGACTTGGCTAATGTTTAATTCGCATTGGTGATGTTTTGTCATTCACTTCAATTGGCAAACTTGACTCACATTTGGTTCACATTAGCTACATTTGCACCTGGCTAATGGGAAAGTACCAAAAATCCTTCTATAAAATTACTTTTCAGTTTTAGGAAAATAAGAATAATAATATTTGCTAACAATTAGTCTGTGTGACAATGATGATAAGTTTTGGTTTATTTTTTATTTCATATTGAGAGAATGTTCTAGAAATGAAAACAGTTTAAAAAAAAAAACTATTTTGTCTAGTTTGAAAATAAATACAATTTTTTTGGCAATAAACTTAAAGCTTAATTAAAATGTATCAAGAATTCATAAATATATAATAATTAAATCTTTTTAACGATTTTCTGGTATTAAAACAGTTAAAACAAAGCAATTTCTTCTAATTACATTTCATAATATTGTTTATAATGTGTGAAGGTATTAAGTAAATGTTTTATTTTATATGCTACTGATCGTGTCTTTGATCCTGCTCATCTTTTTTTTTTTTAGTACAGAATAATAATTTAATAAAGAGAAACTCTAATTTAAGGAGCATTAAAAATGGGAATTAATATTTTATTATTGGGATTGCACTGTTTGACAATTGCTAAGGAACAATTACGTTTTTCAGAATAATTAAGTATGGATAATGATTGAAGAAATAAAAGTATGTATTTCGTAAGGAGGATGTACATTTATTGTAGTGCAAAATGGTTTAGATATTGACACATCAAAGAATCAAAAACTTTAAAATAAAAAAGGTGCTCCTTGGATGATTTCCTAACAGCTCCTCAAAAATTGATATTCAGATCAGAATGATGCAAACATGAGTACCTTAGTAAGATGTGTGAGGACTACAGACACTAATACACATTTTGCATTTATTCTTCATGCTCTCCACTAAACTATTGTGGAGGTCTTAAGGGATATTTGTCTCATTTTTTTCTCTAGGCAATTTAGGGCCTTTGCATTATTTGGGGGAGGGATGATTCTTTGGAAAATGTATCTGCCAAGAGCATCGCAGGCCTGTTCAATGGGGTTTAGTCTGGAGGATAAGCAGACCATTACATATGGACATTATTTTCACTTTGTAGTAGGTCCTATACCTCAACACTTCTTTGTGATCATGCATTATCATCTATGAACAAAAAGTCTGGGCCTACAGCACCCCTTAAAAGATTAACATGATCCAGAATATCATCTCTTCAATACTGTTGCAATGTAATGCTTCCTCGCTCAAAACTTTGTAGTAATGTTCTGTCATTGTGCATGATGCCTTCCCACATTATCATGCCTGGGCCATACCAATCATGCCCTTTAACAAACTGTTTTGCATTACATCACTCTAAACCAATTTTGGATATCCCAACCAACATGTTCCTTGCATCAGTCGGGGCCAGCCTTCCCTATGAAGGGGCTCGGGTGCAAGAAGTCATTTGGTGCCCTCATATTTTGTGAAGGAAAAAAAAATACATACCCCTACTCATATTAATGCAGGTTTATATAATACATGATTTTGTTTTTCTAATACATTAATTACTTCAGAAAAATTACAATTTTTTGCAATTTCATTTGCAATGCTTAATACAGCAAGTGCATTTAAGTGTTCTGAACACATGCTTGACAGAAGATAATTCATTAATTTTAATTAACCTAAAGGACACTCAGTACTTGTTATTGTAATTAACAATGTAAAGAATAATTTTAACACAGTTAATACATTTAGAAATAACTCATTATAATTATTATTTAGTATGTGTTGCAATATGTCTTGTACATTATTTGCATTTCTTTCATTCAAATTCCATAGCAAACACAGCTCCTAGATTAGGTTTTCATCTCTATTCTTTGTTATAAAACTTTTGGAACATATCGATAATTTCTAAGATGTTTATATTAGTGACTAATTAGAAATCTGAAATAATATTTAATATACTTTTAAACCTATCTTCTATTTGTACAATAACCATATCAATTACAGTGTTTGAAAAATAATACCTAAATTCCCCTACTAGGTTTTTTATAACTTTTACTTCTGCTATTTTGAAATATAATCTTTTACTTTTTCAAATTCATTGTATAGGAAAATGTTCTGAAATATTCAAATTTGTACTGGCACTTTTGCTTCATCTAAAAATGTGTTAAAGTTTGGATTTCAATCTAAATTATATTGACTAAATTTTAAAGCAGGGCCAGAAACAATTGTTTTTTGTTTCCAATAGTTTATTGATAGTGTTAATTTTGGATAATATTGCAAACCATGCTATTAAACATAAAATAAACATCATTTCTTGTGTTGTATCTATTAAACTTTTAGCTTCTGATACCCCTATAATATCGATACTTACATTTATAAATTCTTTTAGGGCATTACAAGTTTGTTCAATTTGTGTATATACAGTTTAACCAAATCTATTTAAACTTCCCAATGTGTATCACTTAATGGTTTAAAATTAACATTTAAATGCTTTTATAGAAGTTCCCATCTTTTTATAGATGCAGAAATTAGCAATATAAGTGTTTAATACCCCAAAATAATTTTTAGAATATATACTGCTGGAAGTGGCTTTACAAACTTATAAATTAAAGCAATATAATAGGCCAGACACACAAATTCATCCTGGTTTAGAGAAAGTATTCTAGTCTGTTCATCTTTATATTTCTCTTTCATGTTGCTACCATTGTTATATGCTTGCCTCTGCAGTTCATAATATCTCAATCAAGTTCGCTTGATGGTTCCAGTAGTGCTTGCTATTCTTTCACCAGTTAGATCAGTTACTTCAATAAACACTATAAATGAATCATTTGTAGTTAACTTTTTCTCTTCAAAATTTACATATCTAATAATGACTGAAGTTTGTTGCTTATAGAAAATATCAGAAGTACAATCAACTTGGATACTATAGTAAATGGCTCTTTTATATCATGTTCAATTTTGTTAAGGACTTCATTTCCTAATGCAGAAACAATTTGTTCTTGTGACCTATGTGCTAAATAATGCACAAATCTATTAGTAGAATTTATTGTTTTGTTAATATAAACCATTAGCATAGCATCATATTTATTTGATAATTAGATTAAATTTTTAAAAATTTCATTTTAGGCTTACCTATTATTTCATGGGTTCCTCTAAGAGGAAGATTATTAAATCTAAAAAATATAATCACATCTACAATTCTTTGAAAAAGTAATTTGAGTTGTGCCATTTCCTTTCTTATATTATTTAAATTTGTTTCATCAATATCGAGCATAAACATAGTTGTTTTAATAATTCTTTCCAATCAACAAAAGGAATTAATATGATAAACTAGAAAGTTCATGATCTTGGATTGCATTTGATAGCTTTCTTCAGTTATTATAGCCACCTATAAATTGCTTAGTTTTGTAATTTCCTCATCTTTTGGAAAACAGTATACAAGAACAAAATATGAAGTCTTGCGTTGTTTAATAAATTAAGCAGCTATGAGGTTGAGTTTCAAAATTTGACATTTTTTTTTAAGTAGTATGTAGTGGAAAATGATCTACCAGCAGCTTTTATAGCAAAAACTCTGTGTTGCTCAGGTCCGATTTTAAGACATAACATTCTAAATTTATCAGTTATAATATTTGGTGATAAACTAGGATCATTTATACTCTCCTGATCACATTTGTTATTGTTGTTTTCATCATTATTTTCTTTTTCAAAATTTGTATAAACATGTGATTCTTCAACAAATTTCACCATTTAAATCTTTTCATTGCAAGACTGTAATAAGAGTAGATAATAATGTAATATAATTATAATATACTGATTTATACTTTTAATTTTGTTGATTGCATTTTCAAGGAATCTTTTATTTTATATTAAAAAAAGTTGTGATATCATTTATTACTATATTTTATTTTTCAGTCATCAATATAATTGTATTTTAAAAGTATGCTTTTATCCTTAAAATATTTCAATTTTCTATAATTCATATTTTATTTTTATAATTGTTTGAGAATTTATTAATTCAAGTTTCAAATTCAATTTTCTAAGGCTGAAAAGGGAACATATCCAAATCATCTAATTTTATGTTAGTACTTTCTGATTATCTTTATTACAGTATTTTTCATTAAATTCTGAATTTTTAAATCCTGCCATATATATGTATATATATTACAAATTTGTTAAAATACAGATTAATATTTGTTCTGAAATTTTCTTTCTTAAGGTGTAAATTTTGGCAATATCCATCTGATCTACCTACAACCAGTGTTATCATAGTCTTTCATAATGAAGGATGGTCTACCCTTTTAAGAACAATACATAGTGTATTAAACAGATCACCTCCACAGTTCTTGAAAGAAGTTGTTTTAGTTGATGATTATAGTGATAAAGGTATTTTATATATATGCATATTTTTTCATTGATTTTGAAGTATAGAAAATATTAAGAAGTTACTTTATATATATATATA
>JAPMOQ010048734.1:248957-393143 GCA_026543055.1 Argiope trifasciata
TATATATATACACACACACACACACTATTGCAGTAATTTTCTTAATGTAATTTTAAAAAATTACTTTAAGAAAATTGTAAATTTAAAAAAAAAAGTTTTTTTTTTTTTTTTCATTTGATAATTGCCAATTTTTACTATAGTTGATTATTCTTCTGATGATTGGTATATCAAAAGCATATGATGTTTTTTCCCCCACTTTATAGAATTATAAATAAGGATTTTAAGGGAAATGAATATCCTGTTTTAGGTTGGTTGATTGTTTACGTATAGTTTACTGGTGAAAGTACCACATTTAACTATACTACAAATGGTAAAAATAGATAGTTCACACATAATATAAGACAAAATCTTATAAAATATGGCAATGAAAATTAAAAGTGCTTTTGACATTTTCAATTATACTATGATTCATGGAAATTTAATCGTGACTAATAATTTAATACTTGCAGAAGCTTAAATGCTAACTGTAAAAAACTGCTAAATAATTAAATCTTATAATGTTAAGGATGAAGAAGTTAAAAATGTACGCCCAGTAAAAATTATAAGTAAGGTATTCAATTAAAATATGACATATCATTAAAATGAACATTACGTCTGCTGCATGTAGATCCATTTTTACCAAATTGAAAAGTGTTGGTCAATTTGACAGCCATCTTGCATATGAGTAGAATAGGCGAGAAATCAATGTCTCTTTCTATAAAATATAATTTATTATGGATCTGCAGATCCCATGTCTTTGTCCAGGTAGAAAAAATATGATGGTTAAAACTACTCTTAATATCATAAAACATTTCCAATAATCTTGAAACGACTATGTATTCTGTGCCAAATCTGCCTTTCGATTCCCATGAATGCCTACATGACTTGGAACTTAACAGAAAAGGATCTAAAAGATGTCATTTTGTAGGAGACATAAAATGAAGGAGTTTCGAATATCAAATGGATGCATTTGAGTGTGATAATCTGAAAGTGTTTCTGAAACTCACATTCCATTAGTATAAATAAATTTCCCTTGAGTGGAAGGGGAAATTTTCGAGAGAACATGGAATATAAAGACCAGTTCAAAATCTTATTAGTCTCCTCTACTGAGCAACAATTTTGCAGATAGTGTCTTATTATATTATATGGAAAAATGGTTCTGCATCTAGCATATTCATCTGTTTTTAAGCCATTGTGAAAATAGGCACAAAAGAAAAGCAAATAGGAGTGATGTAGAAAAGCCAGTTAGAAAATAATATGAACAATGAATGATTTATCCACAAAAATCATTCAAATAAAAACAATTGCAGAACATCACAGAATGGGAAACTTTAAAAAATTACTGCTTTAGTAGTGTTCTCTGAGTCATTCAGGAGCATTTTGGCTCTTAAAAAATGAGAAAATATGAGAGGGAAGACAATATAGAGTCGGTAATAGCTGATTGATAGCGGCATTTCACTTTCGAGATGCCTCAAAACAGATTTTGCTTGGAAATAAAGCTGCAATCTCTTAAGCATGAAACAAAGGTTTAGCTGGTATCAAATGATGTAGCATCTTTCTACTGGAGAAGTTTGAAATGTACCAGAGCAGATATGTAATGCAAAGTAACGGATACTATCCAGTTGTTTCAAAACAGATGATCAAGCAGAATCATGCACCCAGAATAAATTCAACAAAGAATTATTGCTTGATAAATATGATCGGCTCATCAAAAAGCTCTAGAGGAAACCTTCAAAATGTTTTTTCTCGCACTTCTTCCACAGGTGTAAAATATGAGCTTTTTTTACTTCTTTGATCAAAATGAGCTTTTGATCAAAAACATCTCTAAAAACCATATTTCATTCACAATAGTGATGATAGCTTTGAAGGTTAGGATCCTGGCAAATGCTTCTTTTATGGCGGAAATGCACATAGCAACTCTTTACTGGTTAGATAGTGCTTATATTGCCAATTTATCTACAGCACTTCGTAGTTGTTGCCCTATAAGCTTCATATTGCTATATTGACATGAGATCTGAAAATCATCAACATACAAAATCTATTAACAAATGATGTCAAATGAGATAAAACTTCAATAAAATGCAGAATAAAAAGTATAACATTAAGAATACTTCCTTGCATCAGCTTGGGTGAAGGAAAAAACATCAAGATAAAAATTATGGATAAATTACCCCTAAAGCTGAAGTTAAAAAATGCAAAAAGTATACCATAAATACAAGCAACTTTTTTTTATTGCAAAGGTATAAGGAAGAGGTAAATCCAAATAAATCTGAATTTCCAGTAGAGCAGGATTATCAAAAGTAGATCAACTTTTACAATGATATGCATCCTTGATTCTCTGATTGATAGATTAGACAGGCATTGATCATAAGCTTACAACAGTTTTACAGAGGCAAGTTGTTTGGCTTTTAGTTCAGGGGCTTTGATGATTCTTTGCCATCTGTTAAGAGTGGCATAGAATTTTAAAATGGCTTGAATGTAGTTTTGTACCATTGTGAAAAGTACTTTTGCTCTATTCAGATTTTGTTGAACAGTAAATTAGAGAAGGTAATGGTTTGAAATGGTACCATCATATGACACCACCTGGTATTATGGTTTTCAGATAAAACCATAATACAACCATAATAATTTCTATTAGCAATCTAAATTCACTGATGTATGAAAAAAAAAAAACTTCTAGTTTTTAAAGTGGAAAACCATTCATTCCTGCACAATTCTTAACTGCCAGAAAATTAGGAATAAAAATCTATTGTGGATAATTGCATGCATACTTGACAGAGAATATTGGTGTAAAGCATCATTTTATGTTTTAAAGCAGAAATGGATAATTCATAATAAATCTCATTAGCAGCCTTTACATATAGTCTTATTAGAAATGTTGGATGTAATAGGAGAAACAAAACATATCTAGGAATCTTTCTGACTGCAACAGCAAATGCAATTAACTAAAACTTTGGCTCTTTTAAAAGTAATCAGATTGTCTATTATAGGGTAGCTTCAAAAGATGTCCTATAATTTTTTCTGTTTTAATTCCAGCAACAAATTTCATTCCACCATGTCTGTGAAATTTTCTTAGTTATGGGGACTTTCTTAAATATGTGGTATTGACATTATTTAATATTTTATCAATGACATGTTATACTGTTTTCCCAATATGTCTGATGCCTTTAAATATAATTTGCATGATCTGTCAATTGCATAAAGGCAACTCAGTTTGCTTACTGAAGTTGATAACAAGGAGAGCATGCAAATGAAATTGAAATTTAATTTAATTGCTCTTTGTGGGTTCTATTTTGGGGGAAGGGGAACTACAACTCTTATAAACTAAGATGTTATATTAAATTTGGAAGCATCAGCACAATTAAGAAAATATGGTTTATTGAATTTTCTATTACATTCATATGGACTTCTAAATGAATAAAATGAGAGCATTGGAGATGTTAACATTTTATTGTATTAATTTAAAATATTCTTGGATTTATTGCAGAAAATTTGAAAGGTGATTTAGAGGATTACATTCGGCAGTTTGGACAAAAAGTACGTTTATACAGAAACAAACAAAGAGAAGGTTTAATTCGTTCTCGAACATATGGTGCCCAATATGCAACAGGTGAAGTGATAGTTTTTTTGGATGCTCATTGTGAAGTGAATACAAACTGGCTGCCACCTCTTTTATCTCCAATTTATGTAAACAGGTATAATTTCATCTCTTTTTTTCTCCCTATTTCTGCATGATATGAGCTGTATAAATTGTTTGTTTCTAAAGAGTCTTTTTAATATTCAATGTGCAATAAATATTTAAAATGTGTAAAATAATAGTTAAAGAGAAATTCTGTGAAGGAGTATAATATTTTTAACAGTGTTTTACTATAATTTCTTTTCAAAAATTACATTAGCTTATGATTTAAAAAAAAATGTTTGATTCTGTTTACAATCTTACTTTCATTTTCAACCAAATATTATCATATTACTTGTATTAGAAATAAGAAGAGATTGATCTAGGTTGTCACACTATTTAAAAAATCTTGGAAATCTCAGAGAATTTAAAAATCAACTAAAAAAAGGGAATTTGAAAATTTTTCTATAAAAACATGACAAATACAAGGAATTTTAAGTTTCTTAGTTATTTTTTTCCATCTAAAAATTTTGATCACTAAAGACTGCATGAATAAAATTTGTAATCATAACTTTCAAAAATAAGACATAATGGACTATTTGTGATAATGGAATGCAGAAACTCAAATCCCTTCTTTCTTTCTTTTTAAATCAGTCTGTTTCAGTTTTTGAGACAGTTCTTTTACCATAAGTTTCCCAGTTGCAGCTTAATGAACATGCACATGACTTCTGTAACTGTGTGAAAGAATTGGATTCCTTTCTCTGGTGAGGACATCCAATTGTGGAAGCTGCATGGTGATGTTTGTTTCCCATATTTGACTTTATTGAATGAATTATTTTATATTTGAAAAACTGTCATCTTATCCAAAGTATATCGCAAAAAAATAATAAAAAAAAAACCATGAACTGCTCAAAATCTTTGTTTAATGTAAATTGGCAGGATAAAAAAAAATCTTGATTTTTCCTAAACAGGTTCAAAGGAAGAAATTCCATAAAATTTGTTTGTTGCATACTCCTCACTTAGGAATAAGATTAAGTAATTTAAGGAAACAGACATTAACTATTTTGACCAAAAAAAAAAAAAAAAGCGTGCATAACTGTTTGCCAGTAGAAAAGAGTCATCATTGAAGTTGTGGAACTTGGTATCTAAAAAGAAAAAAAATATGTCATATCCAAATATGTCAGATTGAATTTCAAAAATAGACTGATTTTGAATTTTTAGCTGAAGTACATTAATTTAAAGCTATTTTTTTATGGGGCTGAAACTTGCAGCATTGCTTTTATCCCTTAATGTATTCAATGATATATCGGAAGTATTTTCACAAATGTTCACTAAAAGCGATATAGATAAATAATGTATTTTAAGCTGTACAAAAATGTTGTACCTTATTTATTAAGGACTAGTCGCCTTTGCCGACCAGTTGGTTCGCCATGAGTAATGCGTTCTAAAATTTTCAATTAAATCACATATTGAAGTAATTCCAGGCATTGCTTAGCCTGAAATTAATATTTTCTTTAAGATAATGGATGGAAAGTTCTAAAAGAGCACATTTTCCTAATAATATTCTTTAATTTTATAAATCAGTCAGTTTTAATTATTGATTTAGATGTCTGATTGATGTAGAAGTTTTATCTATACTTATAATAAAGCTCAATGTGTGTATGTGTTGGCACTGCTACATAAAATGTAATTTTTTGCTTCATTTAGATCAAATTAATAGTATTAAACAATATATATGCCTATCTAATAATTTATCAGTTATGCTTCCAAAATATTAAAAATGTTTTTTTCGATTATGTTGCCAAAATATTACATACGTTTTTTTAAAGAAAGCAAAAAACAGAAAAAAAATTATTGAATAAATGATTTAGATGTTGCAAACGATTATAGAAACCTTGGCTTTGCATTTATTTTTTTAGAAAATATCACATTTTATTTTTCCTTTATTTTATCCAGTCACATGCTAAAACTTGCATTTCTTTAGATTTATTTTTGCGATGAAAGTTGTTTTTTTTTATTTGAACTTCGCTCACTGTTTTCTTTCATTTTATCCAGTCACGTGATAAAATAAAACATGGTTAAAATATTTCTTTAAAAATTCATTACCATCACTAAATTCACTTACGTTAAAACACTGATACCATCAGAAAGCTAATTTTTTAATCTTTAAATTGATATAAAAATCATATTTGTACGATAATATTAAAACGTTGAAATTTCGCTTAAATTTCAATTAATTCAAATTCTAATTAAAAATTCGAAAAGGGGGCTCCGAGGTGCACATTCACGATCTCCAAGGTATACATGTACCAAATTTGGTAGCTGTTGATCCAATGGTCTGACCTGTAAAGCACCAACACACACACACATTGAGCTTTATTATAAGTATAAATTAGCTCCATGAATTTTATGGCTGAAAAATCTGCAAAAAATTTTGCCCAAACACATGATTTTTTAAAAATGAATAAATAAATAGTATTCTTTGTAATATTTTTTGTTAAGTAATTATTAAATGATTTGTATGATAGCAAAAAATGTTTTATTTCACTGGAGTTTAACTTTGTGTGACTTACAATTAAAGAGCATGAGAGGTAATATACTCTCGCCTTCCCCTTACATATTTTTGCCCTAAAAAATTCTAGATAATAAAAAAAATGGGGGAGGTAAGTTATATGTATATATAAACCTTCTTTTAATATACTAGTATTTCAAATAATATTAAATTGTTGCTTCATTTCTTTCCTTTTTCCACTCCTTAAAATCATATTGCATTGTAATTAGCACAAGAGCTCTATTTGCACATTTCCTCCTATCTTGAATACACATGCAAGAAAAAGGGGGGGATTTCTCCCCAACTCCCCAGAATTAAGTGGCAACTATATTGATTTGAAAACTTCAGTTCTAAATTTCTGGATGAACTTATATTGGACAGGTAAAAAAATAGGTTATATTTATATATATTGTTGCTGAAAGTAAGGATATCAAAAGTCATCACTTTAAAATAATATCTATTGTAATATCAGTCTTTTGCAGTTTCATATTAGTTTTGTGTTATCTCTGTATCTCTAGAATTAATAAAATTGAATCAAAAAGTTTTTTAGTGATATATATGTACTGATAAAGTTATAATTAAATTTTGAATTATCTTCAATTGCATATTGTTGTACTTGACAAACTTTTTAATTGTGTATATGACTCAAGTGACAAATCTAAAAGTTTGTTTCCATATAACTTATTTTCATTTGTTCAGCACAAGTTTCTTGGTATTATTAGTGTGAAGATATTGAGTTCACTGATATTGTGAAAAAAGTGAGCTTATATATTCCCAAATAATAATGTATATATATATATATTTTGTATCCTTATTTTTAAAAATTATGTAACTTTTTTTTTTTTTTTCTTTTCTGTTTTCAGGACAATAATGACTGTACCTGTAATCGATGGAATTGATAAAGATAATTTTGAGTATAGGCCTGTCTATCAAGGAGATACTCATTTCAGGGGTATTTTCGAATGGGGAATGCTTTATAAAGAAACTGAATTGCCTGAACAAGAAGCCAAAAAAAGAAAATATCACAGTGAACCTTACAAGTATGTAAAATAAGTTTTGCTGTCTATTTTTAAAAATTGAGAAATAAGGTGATTAAAATGTTTACATTAAATAGTTGCTACATAAAATTACTTTTTTTTATTGTTTTAAATACAGTTAAAATGTTTTTTACAAATTTTATATTTACCTTTATTAAAATATCATTTGTCTGTATTTTAAATATAAATAGATATATCAATATCTTGTAAATAAATTGTTATATTTTATGTTCTGTTAATTTATGTACAGACATATTTGCAATTTAAATTCTAAATTTAATTTGCTTATAGCCTTTTAATCTTATTTTCTTAAAATGATATAGGAAAAAGGAGATCATTGCTTGTTTAATTGCATTAATTTGATCCTAATATACTTGTTAATCTTATATCAATGAAAATATTCAAACTACTGTAACATTTTTTACTGGAGTCATTATTAAAATATAAAGAATAATGTTTAATTATTTTTGTATGGAATCATATTTATATATATTTTTATAAGTATTGTAAAAAAGTAACCTTACTAAGGAAATGATTATTTTATATATTTGGCTATAAGTAAAATAGTAATTAATTATTTGAGAATCCTAGTCTTATATAAATATGATATTTATTAGTTATTAAAGTTTATAAATGCCTTTTCATTATGTAAATTATTTTGATTAAATATTATGCAAATTTTATGTAGGTCTCCTACCCATGCTGGGGGTTTGTTTGCAATAAACCGAGAATACTTTTTAGAACTTGGAGCATATGATCCTGGTCTTCTTGTCTGGGGAGGAGAAAATTTTGAGCTTTCTTTTAAGGTATTTATGTTTGTTATATATCTAATATACCATTACTTCATTCCCTTTTTATCTTAATTTATGTTGAATCAAAATGTAAAACATTTATTTGTATGCTAAGATTAACTTTTTAAAAAAATAAGAAGGCAAAATATTTAATGAAAAACTAATGTTGCTGCTACTGATGTTGTTTTACTCAGTTAAGTTTATTGATATTGATAATATTATAGTAATGATATTTTATTAATTTAGAAATTTTTATTATATTTATAATATGAACCATTTACTTAGAAGCATAAAGAAAAGCTTCAAATAATCTCATTCAGAATACCCAATTTGTCAAAAATTCTCAAGAAAATTAATACATTTTAAAAATTACTTAGAAGTAGTTTCTGTACTTTTGTAAAAGAAAATATTGAATTTTAATATTATTCTATTATATTTTTGTAATGTTTGGTTGAAAAGTAGTAATGTGGGAATTCATTAAAATGAATATATAAAATAGTCTGGGTTCTTTTTTCTATGATATGCCAATGAATTGCATATGTATATTATTGTGATGCCTTTTCAAAAATATTGCTTTTAGATCTGGCAATGTGGTGGCAGTATTGAATGGGTACCTTGTTCTCGAGTAGGCCATATATATCGAGGTTTTATGCCATATTCATTTGGAAAATTAGTAGAAAAGCGAAAAGGACCTATTGTCACAATAGTAGGTTGAATTCTCTTTCCTAAATTGTCAAAAATGATGTCAGTAAACTGTGAATTTAAATTTCTCTTTTCATTTCTTATATTTTAAAATCCTAAGCATATTATAAAGCAAAATATGTAAAGAGTAAATATTGCAGAGTATATATTATGTAATTTATAATCGGTGCTTGAAAGAAAATATGTATTCTCATTTGAATTCGAGAATTATTTTAAAAATGTGTCATAGTTATATAAAAAAGGGTTTTTTTTTTTTATTTTTTGTTTGAGTATTTGTATCCAAGTGCTCAAATGTTTGTTCAGTATTATTTTGTTTTAATATATATATTTTTATGAATGTGTTTTTATATTGATAATATGTACCAAGTAAATTTGCTTGTCAGTTGAAAATTGAAATCTTTAAAAGATGGGGGGTTTTATTCTCATAACAATGTTCTCTTTATACATATAGAATTACAAAAGAGTTGTAGAAGTTTGGATGGATGATTATAAAGAATATTTTTATGCCCGAGAGCCTATGGCTAGGCAGTATGACCATGGTGACATCAGTGGACAACTAGCTCTAAAGGAACGCTTGCAATGCAAGTCATTTAAATGGTTCATGGATAATGTGGCTTATGATGTTCTATATAAATTTCCTGTCTTACCTAAGAATTTATTTTGGGGTGAGGTTAGTAAAAATCTTTTAATATAAATATAACATTTCTTTCAGCCTTCTATTATTATTCATAACAGCCAATTCTATAAATCTTTTAATAATAATTATATTATATAAACTCTCTAATGAATATGTAAAATAGATTTATCCCTACTTATCCAAAACATTAATTACTCTAATTTTCCTTTCATGAGCTCTAATCTAATAAGTTACACAAGCTCTTTTAAAATACCAAGTTAGTAATGCTATTTGAAGTCTACAGTAAAGACATTGATTTAAAGATTCTTTGGGAATTGCCACAATACTCTTCTGATATATTGACTTCTAAATTCTGACATTTTTTGTTTAAATGTGAATAATTTGTATTTGAATTAAAATTATAAAACACATGATTATAATAATCAAATACTTATTAGCTGATAAATCATCAACCACATATAAGCATGCTGTAATAGGCATATTATATATGGTTATGAATCATCTTGATTATTGGTATTTAAATTATGCAGAAGTAAGCTGTTGTGGGGAACCGTTTTTTAACTTTTAATTCTCCTTCCATATCCCTCTTTTATTGACAAACATTCTATTTCTCTTTACATTTTATATCTTTTAAAAATGTTTTTTTTTATATATATATAATCAGTTTATTACATTCTTCGATGGTAGTATTCTTATTAGTAAATAATGTTAATGAATTCTTTTAAATTGGGAAAGTGTCTTGTTTTTCAATATTCTGCCTTAATCAACAAGGTTTTAAATTATTTAAGAATTCTATATCAATCAATGTACCCTGTATGCTCCTTTATTACTAGGGCACAGATAAGTGGCATAGAAATTATTGCACATTTATTGTGGCTGAAGTATAGCCATTAATTCACTGCTATGCTTAATATCATTTTAAACTTTTCAGTAATATTTATGCATATTTTTGTTTTACTCATCAAGTTTCAGGGAGTTTTTTTTTTTTTCTTTGTAACTAGTTTATTCTTCTAATAAAAGAATAAATTTTGTTGTTTTTATGGAATGGCTTGAAAGAATAACCAAGTAGGGTTAGTAGTGTTAAAATGAGTTATAAAGTTTGAGTAAGGCTATTGAAGAATTAAAATACATTGAATTATAAGAAGTAGTAGTTCCGTAATGCTGTAGTACAGGCTATGTCTTATAAAAAAAGGCGTGATATTACAATAAGAAATATTAATCTGTAAAGGCACAATGTCTTTTAAATCGATACCTTATATAAAAATTACCTGCTGAAATGGTTCTTGTGCTGTAATTTTAGAAGAATTTCTAAATATTTGTACTGATCATGGTTCCTAGGATCTAAAACTGCAAATATATATATAATGAAAGGAGTTAAAATTTTTATTTCCTTGTACCTTTCTTAATATAAAAGAGAAAAATTAACCAAATTAGCACCTCATTAAGACATACAACTTGCAATTTGTTTTTGATAGTTGTGATTTAAAAAGGGATTATCAACTTTTTATTGTTTCTAGCATCAACACTTTATTTTGTCGTTTAAAATTTTGAAATAACCTTTTTTTTTTTTTTTCATTTTTACTCTTTGAAATTATTTAAATGTGAATTATGAGAACTAAGTATTAAAGACATGAATTTTTTAAAAATTGCAAATGAATATTTTAATGGCAACATTATGTAAAAATTATCGGCTTAAAATTTGCGTATTCTTTAATTTATGTGAATGTGATGGTTCTTTGGTTTGATTCCTGCCATGTTTTTTTTTTATTAAAAAACATAATAGCTTTAATTCAAGTATGGTAACTATTATTAATTGCATAATAGCAATTAATCACCAAAAATATGGTAGTCTATTGACCAATGTTCACCAGTGACATAGAGTTAAGCATACAGTTTGCCAATTGCATGCAGTGACTGGCGTGAGTGTCCAAATATATAGAGAGAGATAGAAAAACTTAATTATGAATTCACTTTTACTCTAATTAATAATTACAATTGAAATATTTAAATATCTAGCTGATCCTCAGCTATATATGAAGCTGAAATATTTAAATTTGATCAATACCATTTTGTTCTATTTTCAACTGTCAGCTTTATTTTTTACTTTTAAACAATGATTTGGCATGTGATAAAGATATCAAATTTCAATTTGGAAGGAATTGCTAGAAAGTTTTAATGAATTGTTAGAAGATTTTAATTTATTTAAAAGTTGCTATTTATCATAGCATATTTAAATCTGTGAAAGTATAAGGACACATAGAATTATTTACTATTTCATTTTAAAGTTTAGTTTATAAACTGATTATTTAACTACCCTTTTATATTTTAATTAAAATCAGAACTAATGAGAAACTGTTTAAATGTCTTGTGAAATTAATCAAATTTGTTCTTTTTAATCAATTTCTTGAAGAAAAAAATTTACATGGAACATCTTGGTGACATACATGATTATTTGCAAATCGGTTTAAACTTGGTTAATTGTTTGAGATTAAACTAGAAAAAAATATTTCTGGGATTAAGGTTTTTCTTTGTATTCTTAATAGGAAGCTAAAAGCTTTTGTCATAAAATTTATTTTAATCATTGTCCCTTTTCAAAAGCTGTTTTGTGAATTTCAATATTTTTAAAAGGAGAAAGTTAGAACTAATATCTAATGTCCTATTTATAGAATTATATGTAATTGTTTTAAAATTTCTTGTTCCAGATTTGCAGCAATTGTCTATGTTTTTATTTTTTATGAAGATTAAAGGAAGCACGAATCTTATATTTGATGCTTTATAATTTTATAGGTATTAAATAATTTATTTACTTTTTTTCATTTCTAGATACGAAGTATGTTAACAGGGCAGTGTTTAGATACCATGAGTTCTCATCCACCATCCATTGTTGGTATGAGTCATTGCCATGGCTCTGGAGGAAACCAAGTAAGTAGCAAGAGCTCTTTATACCTGGTCATAATATATATTTATACCATACAAATTTTATTTATCTTGTATTATTCATTAAAATGGCATCTATTGGTATGTTTTAAAATACTTTTATTTTTTTAGACTGTAAAATGAAGGTAACTTTTGCTTTTCGAATGTATATAATTTTGTCTATGAGCTTCAATAGAATTCCTCTTTAAATAATTATGGGAATTTTCATAAGTCCTTTAGCTTAGTAAAATAATAAAAATATGTTGTATCTTAAAACATTATGAGGAAATTGCAACTCAAAAACCAATTGAAATATTTCTTCAATATTTCTCTTGGTTTAATATTGGATTTAATTTGCATGGCACTCAATAAGTGTGCAAATTTGCAAAATAGATGCAAGAATTGCAGAATGATTTCTTTTGTTTATATGTAAGATGTTTCCAAGAATTAAAGCTGCTTTACACTACTCAGGTAGCAATCATTTTTGCCTTTATGTTATCTAAATTTTATTTATTTTTTTCAGGATTATGATATTATTGCATCAATGGTAATTTTTGATTGTTTTTATTTTTAAACCCAAAATGTCTTGCATTCTGCATATTTTCTATATCCTAGTCATTGCAATAATTCATTTATATTTATATGTACATTTCTTTTTTCAGGTCTTCCGTTTGAATGCTGAGGGACAGCTTGGTGTAGGTGAAAGATGTATCAATGCAGATACTGATCACATGAAACTAGTCTTTTGTACCTTAGGAACAGTTGATGGACCATGGGAATACAATCCTGTAAGTGTATGCCCTTAATGTGTAATTTTAAAAAATGTAAATACAGGATTTAATTTACAGGATGAATAAAATAAAATGCATTTTTTGTGGGGGAAGGGATCAAGAAATAATTGATATTTTTAAATTTAATAATTTGCTTTACTGCTAAATAAGTATTGATATATATATTCTCTTAAAGAGTTTTTCTTCAATATCTGTTACAAATTATTATGTAAATCTAAGATCTTATGTCTAAAAATTTTTAATTAAAAATTATCTTAATGTGTTATTTTAAATTTTATATTTTACAGGAATTGTTTTGAAACATTAATTCTGAATGACTACTTTATATTTCACTTGGGCATCATTAAAAGTGTCTTGTTTTATTTTATTTGTTGTTTTAACAATTGAATTGATATGAATTTAAATATTAACATTTAAATAGATGTATGTTTCTTCTTGAATATACATATTTTAAAATTAAAAAATAAAGTGTAAAGGCAACAAAATAATATGAGGGAAAAAAAGTTACTTAAGTCTTCTTAGGGGGGGGGGGATCTCTCTGCGTAATAATAAAGAATTGCAAATAAATTCATGAATTGTACAAATTTTATAAATATATCCTGAAAATAATATCAAGACAGTTCTAAAATATTTTTAAATTAATTTCTTATAGATTACTTGTCGCCTTTGGCGACCAGCTGGTTCGCCTTGAGTAATGCGTTCTAAAATTTTCAATTAAATCACATATTCATTAGCCTTGAAGTAATTTCAAGCATAGATTGGCCTGAAATTAATATTTTCTTTAAGATGATGGACGGAAAGTTTTAAAAGAACTCGTTTTCCTAATAATATTTAAATTTATAAATCAGTCAGTTTTAATTATTGATTTAGAAGGCTGATTGATGTAACAACGTTTATTTAAAATATTAATAAAAATATTTTGTAAAATATAGCTCACGGAGTAAAGTATGAACAAATCTAAAACTCATTATTCATAAATGCATTGTTTGACTCTAGTTACTTAAAATGTAATTATTTACTTCATTTAGATTGAATTAATAGTATTAAACTATATGCCTATTAATAATATTTTACAAATTGGCCATTGGAAAGGAATTTGAATGCAGATCCTGTATAAATAAAGATAATTTATTGAATTAATGATTTAGATATTGCAAACGATCATAGAATACTGTCAAGATTTCAATGCATATCCTGTCTAAATTCAATCCGGTTTACCGTAAATAAAGAAGATTTGTTGAATTAATTATTATATATTGCAAACGATCATAAAAACCTTTGCTTTGCATTTATTTTTATTTTATTGAAAATATCGCATTTTATATTTATTTTATTTTATCCAATCATGTGCTAAAAGTTGCATTTCTTTAGATTTAATTTGCGATGATAATTTTTTTTTATTTGAACTTCTGGCATTGTTTTCTTTTATTTTATCCAGTCACGTGCTAAAAAAAACATGGTTAAAATATTTCTTTAAAAATTCACTAAAAACAGAAGCTTGGGTTATACATTAAAACACTGACACCATTAGAAAGCTAATTTTTTAACTTTTAAATTGATGTAAAATCATGTTTGTGCCATAATATGTTCGGAAGTTATAGCGGAAAAACTGTCGAAATTTCGTTTACATTTAAATTAATTCAAATTCTAATTAAAAATTCGAAAAAAGGGCTCCTAGATGCACATTTCCGACCTCCAAGGTATACATGTGCCAGATTTGGTAGCTGTAGGTCCAACGTAGAGCAGCCAACGCTGCTGGCCTGTAGAGCACCAACACACACACACACACATTGAGCTTTATTATAAGTATAGATATTACTTGTGTTTTACTTGTATGATGGTAGCTGGTTATCAAAAACAAATTACATAAAATATTGTTTGAATTCAGTTAACACCAAAAATAGTTTACGCATTCTAATTGCCAGTGGTATGCAAATGACATTAAGTACCTTTAAAATAGACAAATAAAGGCAGAATCTGTGATATTGCAGTTAGTATTTTAATAAAATCTTTTGGAATAATTGTTTGATGTGCATTGTTTTTTTAACATGATTCTTCTATAAGAAAATTTATTTAAAATTTTAAATTACCTTTTATTTTACTTTACAAAGTTTGTTTTTAGAACATCTTTCTGTTTCTTGAAATTTGTCATGAACTGAAAAAAAGATGTTATCCTGTTTCTTGATTGAAATGAGATAATTTAATAAAAATTCTGATATTATAAAATGTTAATTGTACAGAAAAAATACAGTTTTAACCTTAAAATATATTAAATGTATTTTCAGACATCCAAGCTTCTATTTCACAAG
The DNA here is from genome assembly GCA_026543055.1 of Argiope trifasciata. Taxonomy (NCBI): domain Eukaryota; kingdom Metazoa; phylum Arthropoda; class Arachnida; order Araneae; family Araneidae; genus Argiope; species Argiope trifasciata. The sequence goes on from JAPMOQ010048734.1 coordinate 264,287, forward strand.
CAGCATCAAAAATGTCTTGAACTAAGTCATGATAAAGGAAATTTGAATTTGCAGCCATGTAATAATGCTTCAAATGGACAGAAATGGATTTTCAGAGAGCTTGTTGTAAAATAATAACCAACAAAACTATATGTTGGTGAAGGTTATTTAATCTGGTATTTTTATGATGTATTTCTTCATTTTTTCTGGAATAGGTTTTTTAGGCACCTGTGTGTGTGTGATTTGTATATAATCTCCTGGTTAATGCATCCTTTGTAAATACATTTATATGGGTTTTTGTTTTATAATGGCTATGTGATATTGCTTCTGATAATGGTGCAAGTGTTTGGTTTACCCTAATTCAAAGTTTTGATCTTGGGAAAGGTGCATTTGTCAAATTTTTTTTAAGTTTTACTTGCTATCGGAATTACAAATTATAGTTCTTGCCACATCATGCTTGCATGATCATTATTGTTAAATTAAATTTTAATTACATATGTCCTTGTGTTTGTTATTTCAATGCTTTCCTATCCCAAGCCATATTGCCATTTTTTCAATTCATTTTAAAACCATGAAGCATACGGGTTTTTTACCCTTTTTCCAAAGGTACATTTAAAACACGTGAGTTGGAGAGAACAATATTTATTTGATTTAGTATAGATTGTTGTTGAACAAATTTTTGTAATATACTGTCTCAGATGTCTTCACTTATTTTTATTATCAATGAAGTAGAAAAGTTTTTTAAACATGATATTGAAAAATTTGAACATTCAGCTACATGAAAGATTAGTAAATTTGTTATAACTTTTATACAGTTTTTTACCATAATATTTTCTTTTTTCAATAATACCAAGGTAAAGTCCCATTTGTATATTTTTTAATAATAATGCAAATGTATTCATTATTGTGTTTTTTAAACTTGAAGGCAAATAGTTGAGATTCTTTTTAAAACCTTTAACTTGTAAAAATCTGCTAGAAATAACCACATCAAATTTCAGAATTCTTATCTTTTAATAAAATACTAAATGTAATTGGATATGTTATTTATCTTAAATTTAAAAAAGGAAAGATTAATTTTTTTAAATGCAAATGTTTATATAATATCTCATAATTATCATATTTAAATGATTTGAAGATTTTTAATAAGTGGTAAGTTGTTAAGTAACAATCAGTTATCGATGATATTTGAATTTTCTGAAATAGCTATTTTTTGGAATTTGTATATTTTATATCATTGAAAAGAAATATATGCTTCTTGAATAAATTTTCTAGTTAAATAATTTCATTATTTTGTCTTTAAAAAGAAACATCAGAAAATAAACATAAATTCGCTGTTAAGATGTATTGGTTGTATATTTATATTATTAGAATTTACTCTATATACATATATTTATATTTTTTAATCTTTGATTTACAATGCATTGCAAATGAACTCTGCTTTTAAATTTTAAATGAACTTTTAAGAAAATTCTTTTATATGTTTGTCTTTTTAATTAAAGAATTTTTGTGTGATGATTTTCTTCTGTTTTGTTTTATATTAAATAGCATTTTTATATTCTGCTGCAAGTTGATAAACTTTTATTTCAGTTCCTATGATTTTATTTTTATATTGAGAGAAATGTCCCAGCCAATATATTACCATATAGGTTTGTTAATTTTTTCAGGCTTGGTAAGTCATATTAATAGGCTTAAAACCAAATAGGAAGAATACTCTTCCTATTCGGTTTTAGGTATGAAAGATTGGTTGTTTCAGAGAGAGCTATGAAAGATTGGTTGTTTCAGAGAGAGCTATGAAAGATTGGTGTTTCAGATAAATGTTTACTTTATACAGATTTTGTTAATAAATGTTGTATTTATTTTTTTTAGGAGGGAGGAGTGTTTGTTTTGTGTTTTAACAAGAAAGTATTAAATGTTTTGTTAAGAAGTAAAAATAAAATGATATAATTTTGCAAATGTTAATCTAGAAGAGATTATTCTTTATCTTGAATTCAATAAACATTTTGTTACAATCACTCTCTACTTTAATATATTATTTTTGGAACTGTGCATTCTGTATAGAAATCCTTCTGTAACTTTACTCAAATGATTTTGTAATAATTAACATAGATTTTCATTCAGTGCACTAGGGATAAATTTAGATAATAGATTAAACACTTAGAGTAAAAATACCTTTATAAAGCCTGATGAACTGTTGTAGGTTTTGTTAGTTATTTAGGATTGGTTAATATTTAGTTTTATTTCTGCTGTTAAGTAGTTTTGCATTTGATGTTTTAAAGGTTTTAAACTTTTTTTTTTACCAATGATGAAAATATAAATTTGAAATCTTGATGGTTTGTAATTTTAAATTTGTATAGCTTTTTTTTTTTTTTTTTCATTATTTTTATACAATCAGTTCAATTTATTTATTCGTTATTAATTGCAGTTGTTTCAATTCATTGCAAGGAGGAAAACTAGCTTTCATTAATCAGCAAGATTGCTTTTTTTTTTTTTCAAGCAATATATTTTGGCTATATATTAATAAATATTATTTGGATGCTTTTTTCCTCTCCTTATTTTGAATGGAAATGTTATGTAGAAATTCATAGTTCCTAATGGGATTTTTACTAACAGAATGCTTGTTAATGATATATTTATTTTGTATTGTCTTCTGGTGTTGTTGAGTAATATGAACATTCCAGTGTTTTATATATTTATCAGATATGTAGTAGCAGTATTTGGTTTTATTTCTTCCAAATTCAATATGAATTTATACTTTTTGTTGTATTAATTGTTATATTTTTATTATATTAATATTAAAATAATTTATTATTGCACGTTCTGTCAAAGGATTTTAAAAACTTTTTCTTGGACACAGTACTTTATGGTAAATTTTCTTTATCTAAATATTCTATGAAAGAAACTAGAGTTTTAGTTCGTATTTCACTTTGTGTCATTCATTTCATTTATATATAATTATCAATCTAATAGTTTAAAATTTCGATATTTTGTAAAATCTTATATTTATATAAAGCTTCAATGTATAAAATGTTGAGTATTCAACTTAAAATATGGTATTTTAATTAAAAGATGAAGTTATATTATTTTAAATTAATATGCGGTACTAATTTTTTTATCCCATTAATGTTGATAACCGAAGTGCCTGATGTAAATAAACCAATTTTTTTAAAAAAATATGTCAACGTGTATTATTGAAGCATTATTAATGCAGATCATGTACTGTGTTCATTATTTTTGGATTAAAAATCTTGCTTAAAACTGTGATGTGGTTTTTTTCTATGAAAATAAAAATAATAGTTTGGTTTTTATTTATATAACTATGATTATCTGTAATATAAATATTTTTGATAAAGAAATGCTTATGTTTAAACAATTACTTGCCCTTTCTTTCAAGTAGAACAAATGTAGTGGTGTCCTTTAGTTAAGTAAAGTATTTGAAGAACAGTTTTATTGAATTTATCCATTTACTACCAGGCATGAGGAAGAAAATCTTCCATTCTATTATTTCAAAATGATATCAGCTGTGAAATAAATTAAAAGAAAGCAAAATTGCCTTTTTTTTTTCAAAGTAAACTAAGAAATTTATTTGAAACATTTGAGACCAATTATTAGTCCTGTAGTAATTTTGAATATTTCCACTGAAATGAATTATAGCTCTCCTTCATTTATTTATTGGTAGTACATGTGAAGTATTTCAATTTATTTATATTGCATATATAAAAAATTAAAAGCACATTTTACAATTTTAAAGCATGATTCAGTTGTGTGCATCATAATTTAGAACAAATAGTTATCATCACTAATTTATATTCATTATCAGTGTATTTGAGACTCTCGGCTCAAATAAGTAAATCAGGATGTCACATATATAAAATACTAGTAGCAAATGATTTAGCAGTGTTTATTATAGTTTGCAGTAATTACATGAATTTAAATAAGTAATGCTCCAAGTGTTTCTTTCCATATATATGTTGCTAATGTATTTTTTTAAACTCAAGATTTAAATATTTGATGCTTTTGCATAAAATGATAAAGACATTTTCTTTTTAACTATCGTATGTTTTAGATAATTTCTACATCTTTCTAGCATATTGACTATGCTTGGCAGATAATAGTTTTTGGCATCGTGATAAGCTAATTTTCCAAGTTCAGTATTGATTTTACTCAATATTTAATGAATTTTCTTGTGAAACAACCAAAAGGAAATTTGAATACTACTGAGCTTACCTTCATTTTTTTTTTTTTTTTTACTTCAAAATTGTGCAAGGAAAATTTTTTTGATTAAATTATTCTTCAAAAGCATGCAGAATAGCAAATATAAGTTTTATAAAATTCTTCATAAGTTTTTGATTGTATTGTATTCAAGAAATTTATTTTTGTAATCGCAAAAAAAAATTACCATCTTCAGTTAAAACTGTACTTTTTATGTTATCAGTTGCTTATAATTAGCATATATAAAAAGTAATTAAATTTAGAGAATAATTTTAAATAAAATGAGAGGAAAATTTTGTTGCAAATATTTAATACTGACTTAAATAAATGAATAAAAATTTCTTTAACATTTGCAGTACTTGTTCAGAAGTACAAATGGAGGCAATTGTGAAGCTGTTTTTTAATAAATTGTTTAATTTCGTTTCACATTTGAACGGGTTTCGTTGTTGTGAGGAAAAGTGATAATTTTCCACACAAGCGTTGAGGCGATCACCGGTAACTCGAAAATTCGGGATCTTAAAAGCGGTTCAAATTCTACATTACAGTGCTAAACCAACACTAATTTTTTTACATTACATATTTATTAAATTTTGCTCCCTTTACGTAAAAAAGAGGCAAGTTGAATGAAAATGAAAGAAATTTAAATCAAAATTAAACTAAAATTGGAATGGCAAGGAAAAAAAAAAAAAAAAACTTTTTTAAACTATAATACTCAAACTTTTCCAAAATATTAAAGAAAACAAATTAACCACATATTATACATCTGCATGATTAGCTATATCATATTATTAGAATACTACTGTTAATCGAGAAAGATGTGACGCCAATCTTTGATTCGAGACCATAATGTTTTTTTTCTTCCTGAAGGCAAAGTCGAATCGTAAAATAAGCTTCATTGGGACCATGAGATTTTGTTTCCTTTATGTGCAATGAAATTTTTTATTTATTTTTATTTACAAGAGCATTATATTCTAATTGAAACGGAGTCGGCAACAATGGGATGGGGGGGACAATTGTCCCCCGTCGGTAACCGTTTGCCCCCCTGTAGGCAGGAAGTTGAGAAATTCGTCGGCAAAAATTTTATTACTTCAGAACGCAGGTGTTGTGAAATTAATAGTAACGAATATAATAATTTAAAATCCAACTTAGGATTAAAATATAAACAATCGGAGGAATGATATAAGTTCGTAGAATGGCAATGTTCGACAAATAACTGACAATTCGATTGGTGAATACATTTTCTGACGATTCTCTGTGAGTCGACTAAAAAAATCAATGCGAAGTTAAATCTATTCATACATATTCAATCCATAGTTTTCTCAACATTTGGCATAATAATCAATAAGGTGAAATGAGTCAGTCGTATTTTGCCTACTATTCGTAGTCGGTCGACTAAAAAATCGGAGCGACGGATGTTAAAATGAGAAGTAATCGGATATCGAATTTAACTGTCGGATATTCAGCATATAGTTTGCAACACATTCTGCAGAAAAGCTGAGGAAGCAACAAGTAAATAAAATAAGGCGATCGGAATTTTTCTTATATATATATAGATAGATTTAGATATATACCCACACACACACATGTACTCAATATTCTGTCTACGTACTCAATATTCTATACACTTCGCTTGTTCAATGAATTAGTGCCTCGGTTTTTTTATATTCTGCATTTAATTTTACAAGTATGCAATTTTCCTTCTTTTTGAAAATAATAGTTTACAAAAACTCTGAAGGCTATAAGTATTTAATTTAACAATAACGCTTACTTAAAAATAAGGACTAGCAAATTCAATATCTAATTTTGAATAAAATGTAATCACTTTTTTAATTTAAATATTCACATATGTATAGTTATAGGTTGTATGGTTATGCCAATGTTTATTGTTATTTTAAATACCTATTTACATATCTTATTATGACAATTATAAGCTAAAAGAGCTTCAATATTTACAAGATATTAATGTTATAAACTGTACATAATGTTTAATCTGTACATTTAGAAAGGCCGCGGTGGCCTGGTGGTAAAGTCTCTGTTTCGGAACCGGAGGGTTTCAGGTTCGAGACTCGATTCCACCGAAGATCCGTCGTGTGAGGGGGTCTCTTGCACGCTAAATCTGTCAGACCAAACGTCCTCCCGCTGGTGTGGTGTGGAGAGGGGGGGTGCCACTTCAGGTGTCGTCCTCGTTATCTGACTGTGGTTCAAAATTACGAGGTCCATCCCAAAATAGCCCTCGTGTTGCTTTAAACGGGGCGTTAATATAACTAAACTAAACTGTACATTTAGAAAAAAATCATATCCCCTTAAATGTTCACATTTTATATCGCCCTTGTGCACGTATTCGGATGATATTTTAATGACAATAATTTGGTTACAATCCGTAATTAAAAATTCTTTTAGGCTGATGATTGCACTGCCAGATTATCGATTGATCCAGATTTTGGCCAGATTAGGTAGAGTAGGCTACTGCCTAATATCCCTCACAGCTTCAAGAGTATACAAGATGTTTTTTAAAAGTTTTTGTGGCGCAAAGGCATTTTTTTTATAGGGACATTCTACTTGACCATATATTAAATAAAATCAACTTTTCTTTATATATATATATATATATATATATATATATAAACTTATTTCATGTTCCCAGATTTGCTTGCAAATCAGTGATGTCTTATTCGTGTTTAGTTAGCTGCATCGAGTTGATATATATTACTATTTCAACTCTATGGTTAGCTGAAAGACTCAACAAATTCCTTCTAAAAAGAACCTACCCTTCGTTCATAAAAAAAGGGATAAGAGGAAACTGCAACAATAATTCGGAAAATAATTCCACTTGTCTCATTGGAGAGAACACTCCTTTCAAAGTTAAGAGGGATCGACATATACGTCCTTGACTTTATGTAGAGGGGTTGACATCGTTGGATAGCTTTTTTGTTTATTCTAATTTTCAGGTCTGTATTCATTAATTAAATTACTATTTTATACATCTGACATTGCTAGCAATAAAAAAAACTTCGTTTGGTAATAGTTTAAAAATAAAAATAATAAAATCATTCTTTATAAAATATTATAATGTATATAAAACTTTAAGCGTTTCATATTTTTAATTAAAACCTATATGCCAATTAAACCAGAATACTTTTTAAAATACCAATAAAACTCTTTATTTCGCAATCGTCCGCATTTACTTAATGGTTTCCCAAGTTTAGTAAAAATTTGCGGAGAAGATAAAAAATTATAAGAAAATGAAACTGCATCATTGAAAAGGAAGTTTAAATTTTAAGATATAAATACAGTTCTTGTAGAATATTTTACTCCCAAGTTACTGTAGAAAAACAATAATTTTTTTGTGTATTCTAATTAATTGAATATGTAATTAACTTGCATACTTTGAAAAGTTAACAGCATTTTTTTTCAAATAATAAATTTATAAGATTTGATTTATTTCAACCCGGTTCTTTAGATCTATAGCATAATACAAGGTGGCCAGAAATAAAACACCCCTACTCTGACCTCCATGGATATCGAACTACTCAGTGTAAAGGCTCAAAATTTTGTACACATACTATTCAAAATATGGGGAAACGGATTTCACGAAAAAAAAATTAGTTCCTGAAATCACCGATAGGTGGCGCTGCACAACTGGAACTATGATCAAAAGACACAAATAATAATAAAAATTAAAATGTTTATGCGGAATGGAATGCTTCCATGCTTCCTTTTTAATTTTTCTGCCCCTTATGGAAAATAAAAATAGTAAAGAAGCTAGAACTCCCGTTGTAACTGCAATTTCATACTGTAACCAGAAAAATTTGCATAAAGCATGGTTAGAAGCCATGTTCTGGGTATAAAAGAAGTTAAAAGGTGGGGAATGTCATTCTTATTAGTGATGGCTGTCACGCTGCCAGAACGCGCTTTGCTTGTGAAGTTGTTTTACGAGAATAAAGGAAATGCTCCAGCAGCACTTCGAGAGTTTCGCCGACTTAAGGATTTGCGTAAGGGACCATTGCTTCCACAAGCTCTCAGGAGAATGATCGCTCGATTCGAGGAAACTGGACATCTTGGAGTTCAGCCTGGTCGAGGACGCAAACCGGTTCGTTCAGATGTCGTTGAAGATGTTGCCACCGGTATTGTTGAACAGTCAATGGATAATGTTTTAGGCTGCAGTAGTGCACGTGCAGTGTCACGACACTTGGGTGTTCCCTATAGCACAGTGTGGAACGTACTCAGAAAAATGGTGCATTGTTTCCCGTACAAAATCCGCCCTAATCAACAATTGCTGGCCACAGACAGGGAGATGCGACTGACCTTTGCATTGACATTTCTTGCTAGAGTTGAAGTGGATGCATCGTGGCCGTGGCAGATTCTGTGGAGCGATGAGGCCCATTTCCACCTCAGTGGAACAGTGAACACCCATAACTGTCGCATATGGGACACGACAAACCCCCGTACCTTCCAAGAGATTCCACTCCACTCACCGAAAGTTACAGTCTGGTGTGGATTCACAGCCACATTCATCCTTGGACCGTTCTTTTTCGAAGAGGTTACTTCCAATGGCCTTGAGACATGTACCGTGACGGCCAACAGGTACAAAAGGATGCTCGAAACATTTGTTGTACCCCATTTGCAGCAGCGCCAATGCCTTGACACCATTACTTTTATGCAAGATGGAGCACCTCCACACATTGGACTCCCTGTGCAACAGTTTCTTCGCCAACATTTCACCACTGACAGAATAATCAGTCGCGCGTTTCCGACAACTTGGCCATCTCGTTCACCGGATCTTAATCCGTGTGATTTTTGGCTTTGGGGACACTTAAAAAACCTTGTTTATCGAGAACGTCTGATAACCTTGGCAGATTTGAAAGAGAGTATCAGTCTGCATGTGAGAAGCATCTCAGATGGCCAGTTACGATCCGCAGTTGAACAAGCTGTCCACAGACTTCACATTTTACATCTTCAGGAAGGGAACCATATTGAGCAGCATTCCCTGCATCGATAACGTCCTTGTTTCATGTATGCTTGGTACTTTCAAATAAAATGTGTTTAAAACGTGTTTTTGTGTCTTTTCAGCATACGTCCAGTGGTACAGCGCCACCTATCGGTGATTTCTGGAACTAAATTTTTTTTTCGTGAAATCCGTTTCCCCATTTTTTGAATAGTATGTCCACAAATTTTCAAGCCTTTACACTGAGTAGTTCGATATCCAGGGAGGTCAGAGTAGGGGTGTTTTATTTCTGGCCACCCGGTACACTGCTGCAGCGACTTGTATTTATATTAAAATTATATATTTCTCTCAAGATATTGGCATTTTTTTTAAAACCGAGTTTCTGAAGACAGCAAGTTTTTAAGTTTCGTTTGCTGAGAAGATAACACATAAATACATTTTTTTAAATTAAAAATGATTTTTTTTAATTTTTTTGAACGATTTAAAAGGAGTTTTATATTTAGTCTATATATAACAAGAATTTTCTTTAAAAAATGTAACATGATTCTAACAAAAGAATTAATAAATAATAATTGAAAAAGGATTTTAATAGCAAATACTAACAATTTTCAAAACAAATTATTAGAACGTAACTCTTGCACATTTTAAAACTTTTTTTTTGCTTACTTTTTTAAAAAATGAATTGAACTCTCATCCTTTCCATCTCAATTGTGAAATTTCTATTTCCTGTTAGAGATATATATTGCTTCAAGAAGGAATTGTCAAGCAATGAAGTTCGGAGAATTACATTTAAAAAAAGAAATATTTTCATTCTTAACTTCTAACACATTAGCAATTTTAAATACAGATACGAGTTACATATGGAATAAAATAATAAAATATAAACATAAGAAGTTATATAAATAAGTTATAGAGAACTTATATAAATATTTCAATTATTACACTATTCAGATCATAAATTCTTTCATGAAATTTAAGAACAGTCATATTCCTATAAGAATACGAGTTATTCGTTTCTGGAAAAATATGTTGCGACCTCCTTTTTATTTTTTCTTTTGAAAACTATACAATTTTTATTTTCGTCAGCATTGGAATTTTATAAAGCATTTTAATTGATTCACGAGAATAGCTTCAATAATAATAAAAATAAAGATATTATTATTATTATTGAATAATATATTTACTTTTAAAAATAATATACTTTTTAAACTAAATATATTTTTACATGTACGAAACTTTTTTTTTTTTTTTGCTTTTTTAGTATTTTAACGTTAGAAAAATATACATACTTCTGTAATTCAGGTATCTATAAATCCTTTAATGTATATAATTAACGTTCGAAAAATATAAACATAAAAATTATAGTTTATTGAGTTTTTTCCCTCTAAAGCGGAGTGTGCGTCTTTCTAGAATAAATTCTTAAGAACTGTGTTCTGAAGGATTGACAGTTTACTCATCTTCTTGCGTAAACTACTACTATAAGGCAATATCTTATTTGTACACGGAAAACATTCACCAGGTTTTTGAAATTTGATGATACCCAACATTGTTAAAAGAGGGGGCTAAAAATTTTTTATAAACATTTTCAACACATGCATATAAGATTTTTTTTTAATTTTAAAAATGCAATTTTTCTAGGGCTTTTATTGATTTTTATTTCTGAATATTTTCCATGTAAATCCAAAATTTCCTTTAAGAATAAATTTATAACAAAACATCAAGTGATAATTTAAAAAATGAAATGACAATTTAAATTTTGTTGTTTGCTGTCGTCTAATTTTATGCTCATTTAATAATGTTGTGTCATGGAAAAAGGATGCAGTGGCTTCTGTGGGTAAAGACCCCTGCACACCCGAATTCAGAAGTCCGAATTCTAGCTCAAATGAAGATGATACACACATGCGTTCGCTTGCAAATCCTCTTTCACAAGGGGGGGGGGGGCTCGTTAACACTTCTCACAGATAGAACACAAGGAAAGAACAACCTTGCCCGAACCCGGTAGGCCCAGATCACGGGCAAGGCGAGCTGCCTCTAAGTCAAGACGACATCGTGCTCATTTAATATTTTTTTTAAAAAAGAAAAAATTTTGAATTAAAAAAAAACAATTTATAATAAATAAGGAATATATGAATTTTATTCACCACCTCTCAGGATAAAATTTCTTAAAACATACTATTCTGAAAACTTATTTTCAATATAGAAAAAACATTGAAAATATATAGTTCATATGGCAACTTTCTTCAAAGTATGCATTACAAAAAAAGGGGGAATTTTTAACTATTTTGGTACAAGGAATCTTTTGGATGATTTGTTATGTAATGATGCTTCACATAACAGTTTACTCTATCGTTGGAAATGATAGATGGATTTTATTGAAAGCTGATCAATCCCTCCCCCGGCTTGGCGACAAAATGGATGATACTAAAATCATCAGCAATTTTGGCAATAGGACCAATAGAGAGCGAATCATACCTGATTGTTCGAGAACCCTCTGTTCCCTGTTCCAAAAGCTGCAAAAAGCCGACACACCAAACTGGTATCAGGTCATATAACAAATGCGTGTTGAGCTGTATAGTTAGACGGCGACTAAATAGTTGGATCTGTAGCACAGAGAAAGTGATTAGTGGATTTAACAATGCGCCGAGTCTTGGAAACAAGTAATAAGGCAACATCGAATCGTGTGATGAGTATTTAGACATATAGTAATACGTCTGCATTTGGGTACAGCTAAAACGAAGAGACAGTGGAACATAGCAAGTGGTTGGTAAGACCTAAATGAATAGCTGCGTGAATTCTCTCTTCCGGCTTTGTGTGCTGCTGTATACGTCTCATCTATGTTTGGTGTGTGGCACCATGCACCTTGTACAGGCAAACCTGTTTGAATTTACGGAATTTTTCTGTAACTATATTTGCTATTTGAAAGAGAGAGAACTGCTATTAGATAAATAATAAAATTTTTATTCAATTGAACCCAGTAATATGAATTCTAACACTTACTAAAAGCCAAAAAATTATTTCTCCGAAGCTGCTCCTTTTAATCTTCTTTGTTTACTTTTTTCAAATTTCATTTGTATAACAGATTATTAAGTCCTCCCCCCACCAAATAATATTTAAAGATTTCGCAATAAATTTGATAAATAGTTAATTTCAACGAATTACTTTTAAATAATTAATTTTTTTCATTCTTAAAATTTTGAAGTAACATTCTTATTAAATATAGATATGCATCATTCAGCAATACATATTATAACATGTTTGTCTTATCCGTCACATATAATTTCATTATTTTTATCATTACTTATTCCTAGAAATTTAAAAACTGCCACTGTCTTTCGATTCAACTCGAGATCGCTAAAAAAATGTCTGAAAATCTTTTCTTTAAATGTTGGAAAACGTGAGTCAGCAGATTTATATGTTATAACCTTGGCGCCCACGCGCTCTGCTGACGTCAGTAGATATTCCTTCCGCCAGATGTTCAGATGCTTAAGAGATTTTGTGTGAGACCGACGCATTGTCAAAACGTCGGAGGATGGCCAAATTAATGATCATATAAACGCGTTGTAAATAATGTATGTAAATATTATCCATTATCATATTATGTTTGTGCCCTAGAAGAAATAAAAAAGGATTATACCGAAACTGCACTCTTTTTCTTCAAACCATATTTACAGAGATGTTTTTATCGATGAACCCATGGCAGCAAAGGTAAGAGATTATTTACCTTTTATTTTATTGATTTTGGATTAGAAACTCAAAATCTGGCATCCCCTGCCTTGATATTCTTATTTGAGATTGAGAGTGCATTTATAAGATTGAAAAATTTTCGCAAACATACTTGCGTAATTTTCTAATTTGAGATGGATATAGACGCCATTAAAAAGTTAAGAGCTCCTTTAAGGACAGCTCTTACGAGAGTGCTGAATAAAGCATCAGAATTACTAGAGAAAAAAATTGAGGATACAGATATTCTTGCGGCACAGATTGTTCTTATAGAACAAAAATACAAAGACCTTAAAGGTTTAGATTCTAAAATTTTAAATATTATGCAAGAAGATAAAACATGTACACAACAAACGTTTGATAGAGAATACGTAGCTATAATAGATTATGAAGAGAAATATTTGGAAACAAAAACGAAACTAGAAAGGCGTTTGAATTTACTTGAAAAACCAAAACGAGAAGAAAATATAACGAAGGACACTTCCAACAATTGCATAAATGGTAATAGAAAAATAAAGTTACCAGAAATTGTATTAAGCCAGTTTAATGGCAACTTAAAGGAATTTCTACCATGATGGGGACAATTTAAAAAAATCCACGAAGACCCCGAAATAGTGGATGATGACAAATTTCAATACCTATTGCAAGCGACAGTAAAAAACTCGCCGGCCAGAATGCTTGTTGAATCTTTTCCCCCATCTGGTAGAAATTATGATGAAACCATAACAGCTCTTAAGCAGCGTTTTGGAAGAGACGATTTATTGATAGAAGTCTACGTTAGAGAGTTACTTTCAGTTGTAATAAATAACGCTAACCCTCAAGGCCAAAAGTATTCACTAGTGAAACTTTATGATACTTTAGAGCAGAGGTGTCCAAACTATGGCACGCGGGCCAAACCCTGCCCGCCAAGGGATTTTATCCGGCCCGCGCAGGGTTTTAAAACATAATGATGTTTTCACCCAAACCTTTTCATTTTCATAAAGGTATATCGAAAAACTACGTGGCCAACAAAACGGAGTTTTTATACTTGACCAAACACAAATGTCTATCGCGCTGTTAAGTTTTAAGACTAAATAAAAAAATATATTTCGGTAACTCAAACATAAAAGAAATTTTATACGCATGTGAATTTTGACGATAAGCAGTGTCTTATTTTTTTGTTGTAAAATAAAGCATCAGCAATTTCCAATTGCATTTGAAGTAAAGATCATCGCCGATTTAAAAGAAAAATTTCAAAAGCGATTTTCTGATTTGGACATGAATTCAAAAGAAATTCAGCTGTTCCAAAATCCATTTGATTGCAGCGTTGCTGAAATTTCAAGCCAGCTTCAAATAGAAATTATTGATCTTCAAGCAAACGAACAAATCAAGGACAAATACAAGGAAGGAAACTTAATAGATTTTTATAAATATTTGGATGCAAAAGAGTTTCCAAATTTGAAGAAATTTGCTCGTAAATTCATTTCAATGTTTGGGACTACTTACGTGTGCGAACAAACTTTTTCTCGAATGAAGTATCTCAAATCAAAATATAGAGCAAATTTATCTGATGATCATTTGCAGTCATTGCTTATGATTGGTGTAACAAATTTTGATCCCAACTATAAAGACATTCTTCAACAACAACAAAAAAAAAAAAAAAAAAAAAAAAAAAAAAAAAAAAAAAAAAAAAAACAGTTTCATCATTCGCATTAGAAGTTGCATGAAAATATTTCAATTTATATAAAATAATTATATAATTATACTTTGTTTGTTTAGTTTTTTGTATTTTCAAGTTACAATAAAATAGTATTAATTAATAGTATTTAAAGCTACTTTACTCATAATGATATTTTTCAATTTGTATATACATGTGGCCCGTATAACATGGATCTAATTTCGATCTGGCCCGTGCCGCGAAAAGTTTGGACACCTCTGCTTTAGAGGGCCAATTAAGATCGCTGAAAACGTTAGGACTAGCTAAAGATGATTTTTCTGCTATTTTTCTTTTTCCTCTATTGGAATCCTGCCTCCCCCCCTGATCTGCTAAGAATTTATGAGCGCACTCAACGCGAATTAACTGCAGAATCTACAGGAAATGATAGGCTAGCACATTTGTTAAATTTTCTTAAACAAGAAATAGAATCCGAACAGAAATTAGTTATTGCGCGTTCCTCTTTCGACTTAGATAACCATAACAAAAAACCTATTAGTCATTCGCGAGAAAATAATCCAAGGTCCAGACCATCAGCCACTGATTTAATTAACAACTCTACTAGACGAAACACTTATTCAGCTGAATCGAAGTATAAGGAATGTGCTTTTTGCGATAAGTCGCATTTAAACCAAGAGGATTGTAGGTTCGCGAAGAGTTTAACATTCGAGAAAAAGAAGGAAATACTTTTAAATCGCGGAGTCTGTTTCCGATGTTTAAAATCTAAACCTAGACATATCGCGCGTTTTTGTAAGCATACATTTAATTGTTCAATATGTAAAGGGAATCATTTGCCTATAATGTGTAAAGGTAATGATGAGTTTTCGGAAAATAAAAATAAGGAAAGGAAGTCGGAAGATAAAATTGTTGCGGAGAGTTCTTTAACTAATAAAACATGCATGCGGCAAGTTTATTTACAAACATTAGTGATTAAAATTCGCGGAAAGGATAAAACTAGAAACATTCGTGTATTAATTGACAGCGAGTCAGAAAGGTCATACATGTCAAAATATGCAGCAGAAAGTATGGAATATGAGGTAATTAATGAGGAATCTATTTTACATTCTTTATTTGGGGGTTTAGAAAAACCTGAGAGCCATAAAAAATATTTGGTTCATTTAAGTAATGTAGATAACAGTTACCATTGTAATTTTGAAGTGTTAGATCAGGAAACAATCTGTTCCAATATTTCGAAAATAAATTTGTTCCCCTATGTAAAAGATCTTAAATTTAAAAAGATATTTTTAACTGATGTATCGCATACTACTGATGATCAATTACTGTATAAATCATCCCCTTTAGAGATTCATTTGCTAATTGGGACAGATGTTGCGGGTAAGCTGTTAACTGGGAGAGTAAAGGAGCTTAGTTCAGGGTTAGTATGTGTAGGAACTAAGTTAGGTTGGACGTTGATGGGAAAGACGAATGAAATAGAAAAACATGACAGCACAAATACTGTTCTATCCTGTCACGTTAATGACGTAAACATTTCTGATTTATGGCGATTAGATACACTTGGAATTTGTGAACCGAGTCAAAATAAAACTCGCGAAGAAATAGAATTAGCTGCTAAAGAACATTTTTCCCAAACTGTTAGTAGAAACAAAGAAGGGAGGTATCAAGTGCGTTTGCCTTGGGTGGAGGGTCATCCCCCATTAACGAATTGTAAGGACATTTCCGAAAAGAGACTTGTTAATTGTATTAAATCTCTTAACAAATTGGGGAAAATTAAAGAATATGAAACCATTTTTGATGACTGGTAAGATGAGGGTATTATTGAGGAAGTATCTAGCTCAGAACCAGAACATTATTTACCTCACCGTCCTGTTATTAAAGAAAACTCTACGACAAAGATTAGGCCAGTCTTCGATGGCTCTGCCAGAGATAAAAATTCACCATCAATTAATGATTGTTTAGAAAAGGGGCCCAATTTGGTAGAGCTAATTCCCTTTCTCCTAAATAGATTCAGAATGGGAAAATACGGAGTTATTGCCGATATTGAAAAAGCATTTTTGCAGATTGAGCTCCATGAACAGGATAGGCCTTATTTAAAATTTTTGTGGAGGCAGGAAGGGAAAAAAGAGCAGTTAAGAATCTTTCAGCATAGGAGAGTTGTTTTTGGAATAACCTCAAGCCCTTTTTTACTAGGAGCCACTCTTGAATTTCATTTGAAAAATGCTCCCCCTGTCTACAAAGAAACAGCCCTAAAACTTCTGAAATCATTTTATGTGGACAATTGTGTCCATAGTGTGGACAGTAAAAAAGAACTGGTAAAGTTCATTGAAGAGTCACAGGAAATACTTGGCCCAGCAAAATTTAATTTGCGAGGGTGGGAGCATACCCCTTTTGAAGAATCTGATTTAATAGAAGAGAAATCCGTTTCAGTGTTAGGCTTAAAATGGAAAATAAAAAGTGACTCTCTAACTGTTGACTTACGAGATCATTTTATCGATTGTGCATAAAATATTTGACCCAATTGGATTTACCTGTCCGTCCACATTACTGCCAAAACTTCTACTACAGGAATGCTGGAAATTAAAAATAAGTTGGGGTACTGAATTGCCATCTTACATAGCAAATAAATTTTTGAAGTGGAAAAATCAACTGAAATTTTTAAATAATATTTATATCCCTAGAAGTCTAGATAAAAAGGAAGCACTTAGAAATATAATTTTGCATGTATTTTGCGATGCTTCGGAGAAATCGTACGCTACGTGTATTTTTCTCAGGAGTGAAAGTGACGATTCAGTTCATTGTAATTTGATACAAGCTAGATCAAGAGTCGCCCCACTTAAATCAATTACGATATCTAGACTTGAACTGTTGGCCTGTAATATAGGTGCTCGACTATGCCAATCCGTGAAAGAGAGCTTGGGATTAGAAGACGTTGCAACACGATATTGGTCTGATTCTAGTAACGCACTTTACTGGATTAAAAAGAACGAAAACTGGGCTACATTTGTTTTCAATCGTGTAAAAGAAATTCGTCTTTTAAGCAACCCAGACGATTGGAATCATATATCCGGACAAATGAACCCAGCAGATTTACCATCTAGAGGTTGTGATTTTAAAGACCTAGCCAAATCCAACTGGTGGTTAGGACCTCCTTGGTTAAAAGAATCCCCTGAAAATTGGCCCAAAACAAATAGTTTTCCAGATGAAAATATTATAAATGGCGAAAAACGTAAAACAATTGTTAGCATTACGAATACAGTAAAGGAGTCTAAAATTTACGACATTTTTTCTTCTTATCCTAAATTTCTTCTAGTTATGTCCTGGATTTACAGATTTTTCAATAACTGTAAGGTAGAAAAGAACAATAGAAAATTAGGAAGCATAACATTGGAAGAAAGGAACCTAGTAGAACTTTCATTGTTAAAGTTAGTACAACAAGAACCTTTCACTGGACCTCAAGATAAGCGTCTACAAAAATTCCAGTTATTAGAAGATGAATATGGACTTTTGCGAATTAAGACAAGACCCTCATTAAAGGAAGATTTAAAGAACTTTAAATTTCCTATCGTGTTACCCAGTGAACATTCGTTAGTTGAAAAACTTGTTCGCTGGAAACACTGTTCTCTAGGCCATGCAGGTGTTCAAATAGTGATGAGCAACCTCAGAGAAGAATTCTGGATTCTGAAATACAGAAAGACTGTCCGTAAAGTTGTCAAGAACTGTGTTACTTGCAAGAGATTTGACGCACGATCAATAGAAACTCCAACAGTTCCATTGCCAGTTGACCGTCTCAGAGCTGCTTCTGTCTTCGAAATTACAGGAGTAGATTTCGCCGGTCCTCTATATTTAAAGAATAATCAGAAGTCCTGGATTGTCATTTATACCTGTGCAGTATATCGAGCTATACATCTCGAGCTGACCACTTCACTATCAACAGAAAGTTTTCTTCAATCGTTCAGAAGATTTGTGGCTCGTCGAGGAAGACCCACGATTGTATATTCGGATAATGGCACAAACTTCGTAGGTGCAAACAACATAATCAAAAAGATCAATTGGAGTAAAATAGCTCAATACAGTACAGTCAACAAGATAGACTGGAAATTCATCCCTCCGTCTGCTCCATGGTGGGGTGGGTTTTGGGAACGCTTAATCGGGATGGTCAAACGAATACTACGTAAAGTTCTAGGTCAGAGGTCCCTCAACTTCGAAGAACTGACTACCATCTTGTGTGACTGTGAAAGTGTCATCAATAGTCGACCACTCACTTATATAAGTGACGATCCTAATGATCTAGAACCTCTCACTCCTTGTATGTTTTTGCAGGAAGTTAAAGAAATCGGTACAACTGAACTAGATCTTCTGGACTCTAAAGCCCTGAATAGAAGATTTATTTATCGACAAAAAATTCGAAGTGACCTGAGAAAACGTTTTCGCTCAGAATATTTGGGACAGTTGAGACAATATGAGAAAAAGACACGAATCTCACCATCCATCGAATTAGACGAAGTTGTCTTGATATCCTCTGACAACATAAAAAGAATGGACTGGCCATTAAGTAAAGTCATCGAAATCTTCAAATCGCCCGATGGACATATCAGACTTGTGAAACTGAAAACCAAAGGTGGAGAAGTCCTACGTCCAACGTTGAGACTGTATCCTTTAGAAATTAGTGAATCTCAAAAAGAACTGTTACAACCTGTGAGACAGTGTGAAACACGAGAGAATAACTTTCCTTGTGATGATTCCTGCACACCTAAAAGTGATTCTCATGATAAAGCTGAACTTGATGAACCAACTTCTAGGTATGGTAGAAGATTAAAAAAGGTTAAGAGACTCATGTTATAAACTTTTTTTTAGAACTGAACTTTTTCTTTTTTAGAAGAACTCTTTTTAGAACTGAACTTTTACATTATACAAATTTATGGACTCTAATTGAAACACATTCAATACTAAATAACTAATTTTGAATAATACTTTGGTTTATCGTGATTATTACAAATATTTTGTTACTTTGATATATTCTCTTTATTGTAATATTTTCTTGATTTATATTCGTTAATTTAAACATATTGTTAATTCAATTATTTTGATATATGATTTTGGTAACAGAAATTTTTCTTGGTAATTTGAAATTTGAATTTGTTATTTGAATTAATTTGAATTTATGTTTGAGTTTCCTGTAATTGAAACTCAAAGGTGGGAGGATGTTGGAAAACGTGAGTCAGCAGATTTATATGTTATAACCTTGGCGCCCACGCGCTCTGCTGACGTCAGTAGATATTCCTTCCGCCAGATGTTCAGATGCTTAAGAGATTTTGTGTGAGACCGACGCATTGTCAAAACGTCGGAGGATGGCCAAATTAATGATCATATAAACGCGTTGTAAATAATGTATGTAAATATTATCCATTATCATATTATGTCTGTGCCCTAGAAGAAATAAAAAAGGATTATACCGAAACTGCACTCTTTTTCTTCAAACCATATTTACAGAGATGTTTTTATCGATGAACGGCAGCAAAGGTAAGAGATTATTTACCTATTATTTTATTGATTTTGGATTAGAAACTCAAAATTAAAAAAAACTAGATTTTTTTTTTTGGTCAACATCAGATACTTTGAAAACACATTGATAATTTCATAAAAACCTCATCTTTAAATATAAATATCTTTCGAAACCATTAAATTTTTAATCCTTTTGTATCAAAATGTGATGTTTTTTATTTACTTATTGCTAAGAAAAAATATATTTAATTTCTATCTTTGCTAGGCATTCATCCTCCAAAAGGAAATATAAATAAATTTAGGATAGGTAATATATTCAAGCATTGGTAATAAGCCATTGAGGCACGAGCGATTTCTTTTCTCTACACTGACTGCAGTTGTATAGTTTAGGACTATATATTGCTGGTACCTCCAGATCTGTGAAACGGGCGGGTGTTAAAGTATGCGAATCCTCATAAATTTGTATCTGAAATAAGTGCATTTGTCTTTACATAAAAAAGCCATTGTTCCGACACCTCTTTTTTAGGAAGTATTGTTGATAGACAGATATTTTAAACTGTTAACAAAGGTATTAACAATAGCGAGAGAAAAAAATTCTTTTGTTGTTTATCGAAACTTCTACGAGACGTTGAAAAAACAATACAGCTTGTAGTGTAAAACAAAACCTGCTTTGAACAAGTTGACCATGATTCTTCTCATTATTTTATTATCTTATATTGATCTTGTTGTATTAACTGTTTTCTTTCTAGATAAGTATTTAAATAATGATTGAGGTTTTAGAATAAATCTGAGAAATATTCATTTATCAATTATGTATTCAATAAATATTACACAACTTTCTCTTTCTAGTATACTAAATTTTAGTAAGTGTTTTAAAAATGATTTTTTCTAAAAATTAGTTTAGTAAGCAGAGCAGAATAGAATGCTAATATGTTAATAATAATTTTAAATTGATATAAAATGCTATGTTTTTCACTTATATCTGCATTATTTATAAAATTGTGCTTGTTTGTTGTTGATGGTGCTTGACACACAAGACAGTTTAACCTACAGCTACCAAATCAAACACAAGTATACCTTTCAAGATGGGAATGTATTCAAAATTCAATTTTACTTAAAAATTCAGGGGAAGTTTTTTCTTTCGTTTTTTCATTTTTCCCCCTAACTTCCAAAAATATTACCACAAAAAAAGTAAAATTTATAAGAAACTGCTTCATTATTTCAAACTGTATACACTAGTTTAAAATTTAATAAATTTTCTTTTAAATAATATCGATTTAATGGTCTAGCCTTTATGGTGACTAGAATTTTCACCCCAGTGTGGTGACTGAATTTCAACAAGAATCGAACTTGTGACGTTATGGTTCGCAACCGCGTAACATATCCACAAGACAAAAAAGTGATCACCAATATCCAGTGACTGTTACTTTACTTACTTATTAAGATATCACCACAACACTTCCCCACCAGTGAGTCTTCGGGGAGACGAACAATTTTTGATAACGCCAACAGTCATGGAAAGCAAGGAAAGTGTTTGTCGAGACAAGACTAATGGCAAGAGAGGAACGTGTTTTTGTAAGGTCAAGCATTATGGAATGCGAAGAGTATGTTCATTATCCGATGTCACCAATGTGGTGGATGAATTGTGGTGATTGAATTCTGCCAAGGATCGATCCTGCGTCGTTATGGTTCGTAGCCGCGTAACATATCTACTAGACAAAAAAATGATCAACGATGCCCAGTGGCTGTTACTGGCTTATTAGCATATCACCACACCTCCATCTGATATGACATCAAACAAACATAAAAATATATTTAGAAATTATCAAAAATAGCTACAAAACAATTTTTTATAGCACACATTCGAAAATATTTAAACTGTTAAAAAGGAAAAAAAAAAAAAAATGATATGTTCATGAACAAAACAATCCACTAAAATATATAATAGAAAAGCTGTTTTAAAATTTATGTTTATTTTTTTACTTCTTCTCCTCAGTCTCAAATTTAAATCTCTTTCTCTGTCATCAGACAAGCGAATATTTCACTCCTCTGGAAATTCATTCTGTCTTCGCAACTCAATTACATTGTGATTGAAATAAAGAAGAGTATTTCATTCATCAAAAGACTATCTTTCTCCAAGTTTGGACATTATTTCTCTGACATTCGCTAACCGAACGTTTCTTTCCTCTTCATTTTCCTTATTGCGTAACAAACGAAGTTTTTGGAATTTAATGTGTTCGATCAAGGTTGAATTTCCTTCTTCTGGGTGTAATGAGATTTGAACCTTTGTTTAAAACCAGACGTAAACATAGAAATGTATCGAATATGCATACCACAGCTCTTTCTGTTTGCACTTACGCGGAATAATAAAAATCACATTTATATAACACTTTTTCTTGATAAAGCTTTAATGCGCTAAAACCTCCCCCAATAAATGCTGTACAAAGTGGTATAAATATCTTCAATATCCATTATATATGTCTCGAGTTTGTTTAGTTCCACTCTACAGTCGCTTTCAGGGAACCTCATTTTATACATGTATAAGTATATATAGCATTGTAGCCCTACGAAATAAAGTTATAAAACAATATCACAAAATTTAGACCATAAATGAAATGGATACTTATTGCATTTTTAATAGCACCATAATGTCACCGGATTGGTTTATATTAGACATAAGGATTATGTATTAGATACCGAGCATACATAAGAGACAATTAAAATAACACGGCTGTAATGTCTGATAATTTCCTTATAAAAATTTGCGATTTCAGAACATTTTTGTTGATCAGTACCCAAAGTCCTTCCAAAATCTAATATTGTGTAATATTAGAAAAAATCCTGACACTTCTAAAACTGTTATACTTAAAACTTCATATTTGATCGGAAAAAATAGATTTTTTTTTATTGCAAAAGTTGTAGTAGGATTTCAAATTTTCTTCCTTTTTCTGTCGCAAATTTTGTGCTTCTTTGCTAGAAAACTTCTACCGCTGCTTCTGATAATAATATTTAGAAGATACAAATCCAGACCAGGAAAGGGGCATACAGGGAAGTTGTCTCTCGTCTCTGATGTGGGGCCTTCAAATCGAGTAGAAAGTTTGTTTTATGTTTTCTTCATCTTCTATATCTATCTATACTTATAATAAAGCTCAATGTGTGTGTGTGTTGGCGCTCTACAGGTCAGACCGTTGGAGCAACAGCTACCAAATTTGGTACATGTATACCTTGGAGGTCGGGAATGTCCGAGATGCACAGTGCATCTCGGACCCTTTTTTCGAATTTTTAATTAGAATTTGAATTAATTAAAATTTAAGAAATATTTCGACTTTTTCCGCTATAACTTCCGAAAATATTATTGCACAAACATGATTTTTACACCAATTTAAAGATAAAAAAATTTGCTTTCTAATGGATGGTATCAGTGTTTTAATGTATAACTTAAGCTTCTATTTTTAACGAATTTTTAAAGAAATATTTTAACCATGTTTTTTTTAGCACGTGACTGGATAAAATAAAAGAAAACAATGGCGGAAGTTCAAATTAAAAAAAAAATAACTATCATCGCAAATAAATCTAAAGAAATACAACTTTCAGCACGTGTCTGGATAAAATAAAATAAATATAAAATGTGATATTTTCTTTTAAAAAATGCAAGGCAAAGGATCCTATGATCGTTTGCAATATTTAAATCTTTAATTCAATAAATTATGTTTATTTATACAGGATTGAATACAGGATATGCATCCAAATTCTGGTTGAATGGCCAATTTGTAAAATATTATTAATAGGCATATATACTGCCTAATACTGTTAATTTGATCAAAATGAAATAAATAATTACATTTTATGTAACTTGAGTCAAACAATGCATTTATGAATAATGAGTTTTAGATTTCTTCATACTTAGCTCTGTGAGCCATATTTTACAAATTTATTATTTTTATAAAATATCATTTGGAAATATCATTCATAATAATCATTAGGAAATATCATATATAAAATTTCATTTAAAAATATCATAAGGAAAACGTGTTTTTTTAGAACTTTCCGTCCATCATCTTAAAGAAAAAATTAATTTCAGGCCTATCAATGCACGGAATTACTTCAAGGCTAATGAATATGCGATTTAATTGAAAATTTTAGAACTCATTACTCATGGCGAACGAGCTGGTCGCCAAAGGCGGCTAGTCAGTAATGAAGTTTGGTCTTCATTAATAAAGTAGTGCAGCAGAGAGTCCCCCAACCACCCCCAAAGTTTTTGGTCCGTGCTTCAATTAAGGCTAAGTCGGACCATGAGAAGATGAACGTATACACATAAAATGGTTTTTCTGTATAATTAGGGTAATATTTAAAATTGCTGTAAAGTGGAATGAATTTTAACTTTCAAGCAAATTCTTTCAAATTCAGTATTGCTATGAATTTCAAAACTGCAAAATGCAAAGATATCTACTTCATTTTTTCTATATTGCGGATAATTATGTGATTCATGCTAAGTCCAAACGTCTATAGAAAATTGGAATCCATTCAACATATTTCTGACAAAAATTGGATATTAGTTTGAAGCGATAACTGTTTTTCAGTTGAAAATTTCTATATTAATTCTTTTACATAAATCATATTTCTGGAACGTCTCGTTTATATTTCTAGAAACATCAGCTATTTGACATTTTAGAGAAAATTCAGAATATCGTATCTTGAACTGAACTGAAATAATTGGTTATAAATAATAATAATAATAATAATTGCGAATCTAAACGGTAATTTCAACTTAAAAGTGCTGTGTTCCCTTGTGGTTTTGTGTCAATTTTAGATAATTATCGCTATCAAATTAAAAATGTGTGGAGGTTTTACTTGTTCCAGAAATGCCTTGATTGCTTTGAATTTACTTTACATTGTAAGTACGACAGCAATCAATTAATCTTTCTGAAATGGTTTCACATTGTTTTTGCGCAGTGTTGTTAATATTACTGTTTCTTTATCGTTTCATGAAAATTACTAATTACAATCTAATAACGAATAATTTAGTGATAAAGTGGTAGATTTTAAGAATATTCGAAATGGAAAATAAAAATTTCAGAGTATAAATTGTAGAAATTCTACTGAAATAATTGTAGGTTATAGCTTACACACACTTTATATTTAATGTAATCTTAATCATTTAAATTAATAATAAAAATATCTAATAATTAAAGGTAACAGAAATTATATTTATTTGCTAAATTACAATTTTTGAATTAATTTAGAATTCTATTGTTATTCTGTATTTTTTATTACTATTTCTAGGATGTTTAATTTGATTTTATATTTTAGAGTTAATATTCATTAAATAATTTTAAAATTCAATTTCACTTCATTCTACTTAAAATATACATTCATACTTGCATATCAAAAAAACTATTTATAAAATAATATATCTTAACTAATTAAAGGTATATTTCTGCTTATTAAAATTTTGGAATACTTGTGAAGCATACAAGATTAGTGTTGTCTTGTCTTGAAATATTTACAACAAATAATTTGTAATAGATGATATATTTTGTATGTATGGTTATCTGAAGTCTGTTAGTTAGTCAAGCTCTAGTTCATTCTGAATTTAGTGTTTATTAAGCCAAAGAAATGTTATTACTTGGAGAGTAATTAAATTAAATTAAAGAATTATACTAGAATAATAAATTAATGATTGATAATATATTTTTATGAACATATGTAAATAATAAAAAAAATTAAATGTTAATCTACTTATAAACTTGTGCAACATTAGAAGAATTGTTAATAATAAGATATTTTAATAAATGCTGATGGATTTTTTTAAATATCTGCCACAATTTAATTTTCTGTTTTTATATTTTTATCATTTGATTAACCATATTTTCTTTACTTATTCCCCTCCCCCCTCCAACATATTTGGGATTTCTTAAGAAACAAAAAACTTATTTGTGAAATTGTTATATTTGTTTAAATAACAGTATGTTACAAGTATAATCAGCATCAAAGTACAGGATTTTTTTAAATTCTTGTAATTGTCAGTGACATTTCCAGCCTAAATTATGTATTTGGTGGTATGTGATTTGTATTTGCACATCATAGTATTTATCATCAAATTTTGATGAATATATTTTAATATTTTGTCATGTAATTTTCCAAAGCTCTTGCTTCTTTCTGGGACTTTGACAGCTGTAATCATATTTTTATAAAATAAGAACATTCAAAGTATTACAATAAGTAAAAATATTGATTACTTCTTTTCAACCAAAACAAACAAATATTGTTTTATTAGTTATACATTAAAATAAGTATTCAGCTTATGTTAATGAAGAAAACTTGTTTTTTCCCCCCTGCTTTTTATTGTTTATTGGTCCTAATTAATTTGGGTACTTTTATCAATAACAATATAGTAATATATAATGGATTTATTAATATTGCTTAAAAACTCTACTGGCAGTTCTTAGCAGCAAGATAAATAAAATACCATTAAGTTATTTATTGTCTGTTATTGTTTTTTTTTCTCCCTTTTGCTTTTCATGATGAATATATTATAAATATAATGGGCTTTACTTATAGTTTATATTAATAAATCTGAGTAAAGCAAAAGATGCTATGTAAAGTGATTTGTTTAGTGCTTTCTATTTTAATTATTTTTTTAAAATTTTTTATTAATTGTAAAAAAATTATTCAATTTTAAATGTGAATATTAGTCAATGTATATATTATATTTTGCTTTTAATTTGAATGATTTTACCCATTTGTCTTTCTGAGCGCATCACCACAAAATACAGTTAACATTAGATATAACTAACTTATTGGGATGAAAGTGTATTCATAAAATAAATAAAAGAGTTAATAATAAATGTTTAAAATAAGTTTGATGTGTGCTATTGTTATTAGTTATAATATAAATGTAAATTATTAATGCACATACCATTTAGTTTCAAAAGAATATTTCATAGCTGCTTATTAGAAAAATTGATAATTTTTTAAATATATATAAAATTTAAAATAATTTGTTATAATTTAGAAATAATCATAATAATATATATGTATTCCAGTATGCAATGTATATATGATTTGGTTTTCTAAATGACAGAATACAAATATTCTAATTTTAGTTTATATTTGCTTTCAATAATTGAAATGTATTATACTTTGTCAGTAGGGAACAATATGAAAGAAGATTAAAATAAACTATTGAACTTTTTTTGTGTTCAAGATTTTCAATTCCATTAAACTGTAAATGTATTTTTTTTCCTTATTTGAATCTTTATTTCTTTTTAATAAATATTGTTCAGTTTGTGTACCTAGCAGTAATATAAGTGGGGTGGGGGGGCATGCAAACTGTCCTATATATATATATATATATATATATATATATATATATATATATATTGAAAACCTAATATTTCTAAAATATGGTGCATCAAAAAGTTTTTATTATTTTTTTTAAATATCATACAGTTGATGGAATCTAATAAAGTGTAATCATAAGCTGTCCATAAAAAATAAATATTCATTCATTGTAATATTCTGATTTATCCTCATTTTTACTATTGTTAGTGTGCTTTGATTTGAACTGTCTTTAAATTATAAAAAAGTAATACCTATGTAAGTACAATTCAATGATGTGTAAAGTTATTGTTAAAAAATTAATAATAAATATATATTTCTTTGTCTATGTTTTATTAACTACTTAAAAAAAGTAATTGTGCCATCTTCTGAACATAATGTTAAAAATAGTTTTAAATAAATAGTTTGTGCAGTGTTTAATTTTAAGTATGCTGTATGTTTTAAACTGCTTTTTGAATATTTTTTATTTGTAAAGTTAGAATTGTGTCATTGATTTTGCATTCATTTTTTTTGTATAGTAAGTATTTTTAAATTTGGATTCTGTATTATTATTGTCCCCTGAACTGAAATTAGAGAAAATAATGAATTTCATTATTTCTCATCATTTATAATAATGAATTATGAAATAAAACATAGAAAGTTATTAAAATAAAAACAATGTTATATATTCTTCCTTTATTTTACTTCACAGGTTGTATCATTTATCCTTATAAGTGTGGCTGCATATGGAATTGTTGCTAGTTTTGTCACCAGTCCGGCCATTGTTGGAGGCATCATAGCATGTGGTGTCTTTTTGTTTTTGTTATCCCTGATGGGTTTGATTGGTGCAGCCAGACACAGTCAAGTTTTATTGTTTTTTGTATCCTTTAATTTATTTAAGTTCCATAAGGAAGAATCAACCTTATCTTAACTAACCAACCGAATTTAAACAGTACCTCTTATGATTGAAAAATATTGAACCAAATGAAATAGTCAACATTTAAGCTTCTGGGTGATTTTAGCTCTTTAAAAGAAAGATTGGGTTACCTGTTTCAGTATAAACAAATTTAATTAAATGACAAGCTCTCTGCATCAAGAATATTCATTAGGGCTAAATGTAAGACAGAGAGGATGGAGGGAGGAACTAAACATCTTTTGAAGATATTTTTTTGAGAAATATCGTCTATATGATATCATCTACCATTTCATGAGTTGTATTTTAAAAATTTACCATTTTTTTTAATAAGATTTTTAGTTATATCAATTTTCAATTTTTTTCTGTCATTTTTAACATTTTACTTAAGACTGTCCATTTTTATCATAGATAAAGGAAAGTTCTTTAACTATTTGTAAAACATTAGTATCAAGAAAATACATGCTGCTAATATCTAAAAATTGTAAATAGCATTTCAAGGTTCATTTTTTCAAACAGAGAATCTTATGCTGATATTAGCAAAGTCAATACAGGACTTCTTGGGAGAAGAGAGGCTTATTAAACACACACACATATTCTGGAAAATAGTTATAAGATTTGACGGATATGTGACAAGACTTTGTATGTATTTTTATTAAGTTACACATTCTCAATTCTGTACCTGAGAGTAATATAGGTTGTTTAGATCTTAGAAAAATATCAAAATGAGCCTATTTTTGCTATACGATGAAAACCATTCTTGTGAATTGCTAGAGATTACAAAGTAAATACTTGTTTCTATTTAGTAGAAAATTTAAGAATTCTTTGAATGATGTTTAATTCTATTATAAATTAAATAGGAGATAAATTTTTAAACAAAATCAATTGTAGCCCCTCAGTACATTTGATTATCTTTGTAATATTGAATGGGCTATTTTTTTAAAACAATTTTTCTTTTTTATTTTAATTTTATTTAAAATTTAATTTAAATTATTTCTATTTACTCAAGAACCACAAATACAATATTTAAGAAATCATGCACTTATAAGGTAATCTGCTGTAATTAGATTTAATTTATTCATTAACCATCTTACATTTCTTCACAAACATATCAGAAGGGGAAGTAGTTCCTTATGTTCCCTGGGAAAGATTGTTGATGTTTTCACAATATATTTCAAAAAATCATTTTTTTCTCAAAGGATTTTGTTTGATTTATGATAATCACTGGTATAAATATTTTATTTTCTTCTTTAAAATTATTGTTTTATTTTGGAAGGATTCTGTTAGTTAAAAAAATGACTGTAATAAATAATACTACTATTTTAAACATTTTGGAAATTTTTGATTAAATTGAATTGTTCTTATTAGATAAACTGTATTAATTATTTTAAAGCAATTTATAAACTTGAAAGTTTTTTAAACATATTATTACTATATAGTAGACCCATTTGCTTTACTTGAGTTAAAAAGTTTTGAGTTTTTGACTTTACTTGAGTTTTAAAATTTATTTGGTTCATATTCTTTCATTATCCTTAACAATTCTTAGTATATGATTATTTTATTTTTGCTGTTTGTGGTACAATTTAGCCTTGCTTGTGCTTGTCTTGCTTTTAATGAAGATCAACAATACAAATTAGCCTACGAAGGTTGGCATCAGGCTCCTATGGGACTTCGGAATGAAACTCAAATATATTTTGATTGTTGTGGATTTCAGAATGCAACCCTGCCTGAAGGAGACCCTATGCAAGCACCATCTTGTTCTTCTGTATGTTTTTATCTATTTACTTTTAGTTATCATCTAATTAAAATACTCAAATGTTATGTTTTACGATCTTTTGTTTAGGGTAAATTATCTCAGTTCATTTGGGAGGTCTTTACCCACATTTTGGTTTATAATATTAAAAAGGTTTTAAGAGTCTAATTTGATTATAGACATATATTAAAAGCAGGATATACATGTGTATGTAAATAAGGGAGAGTATAATTAAATGTAGTTAGAAACAGCTACGCAAAAATCTCTGTCCAGACATCTTTTAAAATATAAGGCATTTTTCCATGTATTAAATATGAAACGTCACTTTATTAAAAAGTAGAACTGTTAAAAATGTATATAATACCTTATAATTTGGGGTTTAGTTTTACGATTGCAATTCACAAAGTTTAAGAGTTTTAATAAGGTTGTTTTTTCTCCTTTTGCCCTATAATCTAAAAGAGAAAGAGGAAATTTGATTGAATGAGGAAGAGAATTATTTTAAAGCACTGCTATTTTTAATGGTAATAGATGAATAATTAAAAAAAAAAAAACCCACAAATTTTAAAAATAGGAAAATATTTTCTGGTTACAAAAAAAAAAAAAAAAAAAAAAAAAAATCAGCTATACATTTAGCAAATGATTCAAATTCAATCTGCTAATCACATTGTTAATTCATCAAAAACTTTTTTTTATATCTTCTGAGTGCTATATGGATGCAACAAATAGAAAAATATACTTTCCATCAGAAATAAGTGCTTTTCAATTAGATTGCAGTTTATTACATATTTAATTATTATTTAATGAATTTAAATTATGTTTCTCAGGTTCATTTTTGTCAAGAAAGTACAGAAAACATGAAAATATGTGAAGATAGTGGCAATACTTGTTGGATGAAACTCCAGAAAGTCATTAATAATGCTTTAAGAATCACAGGTGGTGTAGGATTATTTTTTAGCTTTACTGAGGTAAGGAAATCTTAATATTATTTGTCTCATTCTAATCTTCAATTTATATCATGATTTACTGCTGATCTCGGTTATATTTTAATAAAATTTAACTTTTTTACAAGATGCTGTTCTTTAGTTGTACTAGATTAAACAACTCATTCTAATATCCACGAGGATTTATTTATTGATTTTGGTTGAAATTCTTGAA
This sequence comes from Argiope trifasciata, assembly GCA_026543055.1. Lineage (NCBI taxonomy): Eukaryota > Metazoa > Arthropoda > Arachnida > Araneae > Araneidae > Argiope > Argiope trifasciata. The sequence goes on from JAPMOQ010048734.1 coordinate 295,434, forward strand.
TTTTTTATAATTTGAAATATGCTGCATCATAATATTTTCCATGGCTACGAACGTTTTTTTTTTTTTTAAATTTGAGATCATTATACTGACTTAATGGAATACATATTTATAAAAATACATTGCTCTAGATTATTGAAATGCATTTAAAAAAAAAACTGGATTCAGAATAGTATTAGGCAAAATGACTGGTATGTATAAAATGTCAGACATTTGAAGATGATTTTAAGGCATATTATACATAAATTTAGAGCTCTGATTATTTAAGGAATAGATTGTACAAACAGATAAGTCAAGATATGATCATCAAGATAGGATTGTGGAGATATGATATTATGATTATTCTCTTTAATTTTTGAGAACAGTCTATGATGCTAAACATGCAAACAAATCTTAGAAATATTTCAAAATAGCAGGTACAAAATAATTACAGTCATGTTTTTTTTTTTTTTTTTTTTTTTTTTACTTTTGCCATTGATAAAGCCAGTTTCATTGAATTTGTGAACAAAGAGCAAATCATGACAAAATGCCTTAAAGTTAGTATTTAAGAATTAACAATGATACTTTTATGTTTTTGTGCTGATATCTTCAGAATTTATGTTAATATACTTTCTGTAGTTAATATTTATTTGAAAGTTTTGATGGTGATGAAATAGACATTAAGTGTCAAAGTATTGTGTGTCTGTTTTGATGGATTGAAAGTATCCGTTATGTTCCAATAATGTAGATAATTCACAAATTTATAAGAAATGAATTGATTCATAAATAAAAGTAAAATTGATTGATATTTTCCACTTTTGCATGGATATTAGAAAGAAACAAAAATCTATTATTTTTAATTAATTTTTTTCATATTTTCATTTATAGCATTTCTGTAAAGTATTCATCTTCTTTGTTTTATTTTATCATAATCAGCTTACAACTTTCATTCATATGTTGTTTCTGCATTTTGCTAAAAAAGTATGCTAAATTACATTTAATGTTCAATTATTTCTTAATTGTTTTCATAAATTCATATCAATGAACTGCAGATTATTGATATATATGAATATAGGAAAAATATACTTTTGTCTAAAGATATATCAGTTCATTTATTTATTTTGTGCTGAAACATTGCAAAACTTAGGTTCAGAAGTCATATAATGGAAGATATAAATATAGAAAGCAACAACATTAAAAAAAATTAGCAAATCTTTACAAAAACATTTTAGCTATTTTGCACTCATTTTACTCTTCTTTTTTACCAGATGATACTTGAAAGTCTGGTTTGTGAAAGATTTTACAAGTAGTAAATTATTTTGATGAATCTGTGTTTGAGCTTAGCTGCACAAACTTTCCACAATACTTTCAAGTAACACTACACTTTGGATTTTATATATAGAGAATAGGGCCCCCTAAAGAAAAAAAAAGTTTTTTTACTCCTTATCATTTCTAGATGAAGGATTGAAAAATAAAAATATCAGTGTATAAATCAATCTTTGAAGAAAATTATTTAATAATTACTGGAAGCAAAAATTCCTATTAAAAGACAGAAATAATGTCTAACATTATTCACAATAGATTAAATACTCTACACATGTTGTTCCATGTTTATATTTGCAGTTATAACAACTGAACTTATTTTCAGTATATATATAACTACATCTTATTATTTCTTCTCTGTCTGAATTCATTGCTAGCAGTTTAGGTTAATAGAAAATGGAGCGGTCTTATTATCTTATACTTGTTTCGGATTTATACATTAGCTGCCCTAAGTAGTTTGATTATTCTAGGACGCATATTAGGTCAGTTGACCTTAAAAGCAACTTGTGTTTTATATAGATATCTTTACCTGTTGCATTCGTGTACTACATCAAATTGAATAAAAGCATGGTCTTATTTTGTAATGATAATTATTTTATCTTCTTTTATATTTAGTAATCACAAGAAAGAATGAAATTTAATTTTTTAGTCTGACACTTTTGTTTTTCTGTTTGTAATTGACTATATTACCTTTCAAATTTGATTAATGCTCAGTTCTGTGATTTTTTTTTTTTGCACCTAGTGTTGCAGTCAATATATTTTCCACCATGTGTTAAAAAATACTTATCATTTACTGGGTCTGTAAATTTAAGTACATTTCTAAAAAGATAATGAGTTGTTTCAAATGCTTTAGATTCTCCAAAAAGTTTCCTTGTTTTAATACATATTTAACTACTGCAGCTCAAGTTCTCTTCAATGAGTCAGACTTCCTTGTGTAATGTCTCATAAAAAAATATTAAAGATGCTTTTGATAGTTGTGCAATTTCTTGAAAGACTTAATAAATTTTTTATCCTTTTTATATTCTTGATGTTTGTTTTTAATCATCAAATCACATTGGAATATCGGAATTCAGTTTACTGTACATGAGCATGAATAAAGCAAATGGACGTGCGAAAATTTCAACCAAAATATCCATTTGATATACATGTACATTAACTTACTGCAATTCACTTACAAAATAATTTATGTAACTTTTCTAATGAATTCAGATTATAAATTTCTTAAGGAAGTTTTACCAGCTTTGATGGGAATTTGTGAACAGTTGATAAAATTCCTTACTCTTAAGAAGTTGAGTACTAAATAGCTAATGCTGTAGTAAAAGAGAGTAAAAGAAATTTTAAAAACTAATGCAGAATGGTCAGTTTCTCTCTTTCTTTCTTTTTTTTTTTACTTCTAGGCTTTGTAGAAATGGATGTAATTAATTAATTTCACTTACTTTTGCTCTTTGTCTTCTTATCAAGTTGCATTTTTCCAATGGTATAGTGACAAAAACAATTTTTTATCTCCTTCATACACATCCAGAAGCATTGTAAGTACTAGGTTCTAACTAGCATAAACTTTCTCATGTTTCATAAAAGGCTATTTACATTGTTGTGCATTATCATGAAGGCATATTTTAGGATACACAGTTTAATGAATGCAATTAGAGTTGAAACTCCACTGCAGCCTTCATTAAGATTCCTGTGTTAAGTTGATGGTACCATCATTTACACAAGCACTTCCATTATATATTATTGTAGCTCCCAAATTTATTGTTTGGTCAGAGAATAGCTGTTAGAATGAATGGCAAGTACAACTAAACTGTTTGGGGCTCAGTTATGATGTGACATCATTACTACAACCTTATGACCCTTCATTGTGTATAATTAACATGAACTGATTGTCCTTTATTTGAGTATTTAATATGCCTTGTCTCTGCATACTTAGAAGCAAGATATAAAATCCATGGTTGCATATATTTCATGTTTTTGTTCTTCAGAATAAATTTTTATTTTTATTATGAAGATAGAAATGATCAAACATGCTTTTAATTGCATGGTGATAAAAATTGGTTAGTAAATAAATAAAAAATAGTGATTATACTTGAATAAATTGTTTATATTGAAATCTTATATAATGAAAAGGAATTTATGAGAGTTGAAATATTGTTTTTCTGAAGAAACATTATCTAATTTTTTTGTCTCATTAATCGATCTTCACAATGGCTTTATTTGACAGTATTATGAGCCAGAAATGCCTGTCAAACAAATATAATAAATTTGTTTGCTTAGTATTTAGATGCATTAATATTGATATTATGTATTATTGATCTAATATATTGATCCTTATTTATAACAAATTTATTATTTAGCTATTATTTAATATATCATAAACTTAAGTAAAATGAAGAGGGAAGAAGTAAATTACTTTCTTTTTAAAATTTTATCACAAATTATTTGAGAAAGTGAATACTTTTCAATTTTTTTTTAATGAACTGATCATTAAAATGTATCAGCATAAATTGATCAATAGAGTAAGAAGAAGAATGAATATTTAGCTCATCTAATTTTGTATTGAAAACTTCTTTGTAATTTGCATTCCTTTGCATTGGTGGATGGTATTGGAAAATGAAACTGTTTATGAATCTTTCAGTTTATTGGGGTTTGGTTGACAGTACGTTATCGTAACCAGAAAGATCCACGCTCTAACCCTCATGCATTTTTGTGAAACTAACCTATCTGTATCAGAGGTATAGTAACTAACTATCTTTTGTGTGCTGACATTCTATGTACTTTGCTCTTTTTCATATTTTAACCTCCATATCTGTAACATCTTACCTGCCCTTTTAACTGCATTTTTTTTTTTTTTTTTTTTGCTTTGCAATAACATTTCTTGCACATATCTCCATTTTATTTTAAAATATCTTTTCTGTTTCCTCAGTATAAGATCATAAATATTTTAAGAAGCCAATTAAAATTAGTATATTTGAATTGTTTTTAAATCCATGTACTTCTAAACACATTCTAATAATGAATTAATAATACATTATTGGTATAGTGAGATACCAATAATTTAAAAGGGTTTTATAAAATGTTATTGGTGACAAGATAAAATAATTGTTTTCTAAATTTATTTATGTATTTCTATCAGCCTTGGGGGGCCCAATTGATTCACCAGGAATAATATCTTACTTAAAAGATTTAAAATTGAAAATTTTAGTAACTTAGTCTTTTAATAGCCTTTTCAGCAAAATATTTTTAGCTTCAAATTTTTAGTCATATAACTCAGACAATTGCAGACGTATTAAGTCATTTGTTTCATCATATTATGAATCTCTGTACTTTTCTGTTAAATCCTTTAAAATTTGAACTTTAAATTAAAGTGAAAGTGATTAAACTTCAGTTACTACAAAAACATTTTTTACTGAAATCAAAGAGGATTTTAAAAAATATGAGTGCAGAAAATTGAATCATTATTGGAAGTCTTGTATATCATAGAATGTGTATCTTGTGTACAAAAAAAATTTCTCTGGTCTTCATAAAATCCTTTTATTTTTAAAAGAATTTTAATAATATACATAGTATTTTTTTAAATTTTGTTTTCATCAATACGTATAATTTAAAAAAATTATGAAATATAAATTTTGTACTTTATAAAAATATTATATGCAATATTTTTGATAGTCAAGTTTTTATCTTCTGCAGTCATATTAGACTGAATTTTGAATATTGCAATTTTTGAACAATCAGTATTTTCATAATCAAGGCAAGCAGTCTTGGTGAAACTCGGCATTCCAATTGGCATAATTTTTTAAAAATAATACTTGTAGCAAGCTGTGTTTTACAAAATGAGTAAGAAGATACCATGGCATCACATTGTCAGTATCTTGGCTATCAGTCTTTGTTTACTACTTTATTACTATTATTTTCAAATTTAAATTGGGATTGCAAAATACATAATTTGTTGTATTGAATTAGATAAAGAAAGGGGAAATAGAGAGAATTTTAATAAGTTCAGTCAATAGTTTCTCTTGGTGATAAAAGACAAATATTTTAATGGTATGCAAGTACAAATACACTTTGTTCCCAAAATGCAGATATTGTATAATTCATAGTAAAAAAATTTTTATGTGTATAAATGCAATATGAAACATATGTTAGGATTAATTTGTCAAAAAAAAAGTTTAGAAAAACAAAAAATTAGGATTTTCCATTATATAAACAGTATTTTTTTAATGGATTATATTTAAATATCAAGAATGCAGCTACAAATGTTAGTGTTTAATCTTGTTTGCATTACCTGTGGGAAAAGTTCATGTCATGTTAGCTCTATTTTTGCTTTAAGGTCTATGGTTGAAAGATATTGTGTGAATTTTCATATGCTTTTAATATTGCCCATATGTTCTCTATTGGATTTATATCTGAATTAACTGATGGTTAGTTCATGACATTGATATTTCATTGCGTAAAAAAAAAAAGGATAAATTAAAAAAAAATAAATGAAGAAAACTGAATTTTTCCAGAATGGTTAATGAGCAATACTTCAAATGCTTATTTACAAATTAATAACTGTATCTGAAAATTAAAGTCAGTTACAAATTTTAAAAAATCAGTTTTGACTACTACATATTTTATGGAGAGGGGACCACTTTTAAATAGTACAAATAAAGACCTTATTAATAGGGAATTCTTCCATCATTAACTTAGTTTATTTCAAAGATTTCATTTGGCATCCAATCATGTAAAGTTTGTATTTTTATTTGTCAAAAAGTTTCCCATACATTATTCAGGGCTTTCTTTCTGAAGCTCATCTAAATATTTAAGCTGCTTGCTGTCTCTTTAAATGAGATGGTCAATCCTTTCTCATAAGTTCTCTACAATGTGAAGGTTCTGTTTTTTTTCAAGCAGGCCTGATATTTGTTACAAACCAATTTCTAACCTTATTAGCTGTGTGATTTATGTTCCATTACATTGAAAAATCCTGTCAATATCGTCTGCACCATAGAAAGGTGATATGTATTCAAGATTTGGATATAGTCTGTGTGTTTATGTTTGTTGCTCGAGAACACTAGATTTTTTTATTCAGGAATACTAGGCTTGTTCTTCCATTGTATCTCACTACCAATCAAATCATGAGACTTTCTCTTCTTATCTGTAGTTTTTTTCTTTTATAAATATTTAATACAGAGAAAATGTCAGTAGTATTGGTTACCGTTTGGACCATTTAAATTAATATTTTTCTCATCAGAAAACACATAATTGAGTTTCATTCTGAATTACAGGATCTTCCTGCAGTCGATATTCAATGTAGTCTTCAATCCCTTTAGTTTGATGTTTCCATTTTCAGAATGGAAACTTTTTATGTTATTGTACAAGTTTTCATGAAATGTATGAATGTCTACATCATTCTGAGCTTTGCTAATATTTTCATTCTTTTTTTAGTTGAAAGATTTTTCTTTGATCATCTTGCTAGTTTTTTTTTTTTTTTTTGTTTTTAACTTAAACTTTTTTCACATAGTATATTCATGTTGAATCACAAATTTGTCAAAGGCATATGAATAAGCACCCTGTCTTATAGAAATAAACAGGTTCTCTAAGCAAATCCAGTAGTGAAATAAAATGTTTCAATATTCTTTGGTTAGTCCATCCCCCCCCCCCCCCCAAAAAAAAAAAATTGCTAAGAAATGTTTGTCAATTAAAGTCAAAATCATTACTGATTCACAACCTTGGCATCTACTAAAAAAACTTTTTGGTTTGCTTCTTAAATTATACCAAAGTGTTCTTCTATAACATTATACGTATATATATATATATATATTGGCACTCTAAATTTGGATATAATTTGTCACAATGGCGTTTTTTCTAGATGTCATGCTTAGAATAATTCTGCCATTACTTTTTTTTGTCGTCCAGTTTTCTTCTTTCTTACTATGTCATTTGTTCCCATTCTGAAAAATTTTGTTAACACATTTTTAATTTCTTTGAAATCCTGGATGCATTTTTCATTTGATTACCTTTAGGTTTTAAATCCCTAACTTTGATAAGCTCCTTTTTTTGAAATCTTTTTACTTCAAAGCAATTTGTTGAATTTAAAAAAAATGATTTGTTAATTAGAAAATAAGCTAAGCAATTATTCCAAATTAATAAAGGTCAGAAAAGCACACAGTAAATACTTTCAAGAAATGTAAATAAATAATCGCCTGTTGAAAGAAATATTTAACTAATTTTATTTTCAAGTAAGGTAAGATACTAATGACCAGATATTTTTTACATATTAAATATTTTTAGTATAAAATCGGATTAATTTTATTATAAATAACAGAACTATTTTTAAAAATAAATGAAAAGTTTTTTAGCTTGGGATACGATTTTTGTTCTGGAAGAGTATATACACGCATAGCTAGCAAACTGACTATCAAAGGTCTTATAGAACGGCAATCTTTATTACAACTATGAGTTATGGCAGTGCTTTTTTCAGAAAGGAGATTAAAAATATTTTCTAATGAAATAAAAGAGATGCAAAAACTATGGGGTTAAAAATTTAGAAGTATTTTAATAAAACAGTAGATAAAAGATATTGATTTAATAGTGTCTCATTTTTTCAGTTTTTAGACAATTTTCTTGTAAAAAAAAGCATGCATTATCTAGAATATGTTCTGAAGTTATTGTCAGAAACTCTAAAATTCAACTTAATTTTTGATTAAAATCACTTTGAAGTATACATTTTCACCCTCTAAAGTATTTTTGTGCCAAATTTGCAGTTGTAGGTCAAATGGTCTGGACTGTGCAGTATATTACACTGATTGATAATAATATTAAAGATGAGTGTGTAACTTACGAGATGAATAAAAAAGTAAATTCGTTACATCATTAGTTTAAAAGATTAGCGAACCAGATATTTACATTTATAATTGTGTTGTGATGAAACTTTCTAATAGAAACCAGAACTATTACATGTATGCATTGAGTTGAGCATTTGTAAAACTGTACAATATTGTTTATCTAGCAATTTCTCATAATTATTTATGGAAATGAAATTAAAACTAAAATCAAAGACAACTAATATCCTTGCAAACCTGATGTAAAATTTGAAAAAATAAGTATTTTCATTTTGAGCGGGCATATAACACATTTTGAGCGATACTAAAGTTTGATATTCAATTAATATTTTAGAAGTTATTTAAAAGTAATAAATATCTTGGTTATCTATAAATGGATCCCAGAATGACATACGAGAATTTAATAGAAAATGTCTAAAAACATAAATATTTTGCTGTAGTTGAACAAATATATTTAATTTTTAGCACCATTAATTCCAGTGAACCAGCTGGCCGCTAAAGATGTCTAGTAGTATAAATTTTTTGAATATTTTTTCAAAATTAAACTCATTATCTTTTTACATTGATTCCATAGATTAATAATTTTCACTTAACGAATGTTTCATATTACAAGACAAATTATTTTTATTAAGCAAGGTTCCATTGTAATGAAATAGTTATTGTATCTAATTAGTTGTAAAAAAATGTACTTGATAAATTTTTTGAAACCACTTTATAAAATTAATATTAATTTGCTTATTTTTTATAGGTTATAAGCATATGGATTGCTTACAGGTTTCGGCAACAAAAAGACCCTAAATTGGATCCTAGTCTTTTATTTATTTAGTTTATGCTTATTTTTGTTAAAATTTTGTGATATGTGAGGGGAAATGATGATTCCTTGCCAGTTCTATTGCTTCCACAAGTTTTACACAAAAACTTGATTAGATTTAATAATGAGTTTTCTTTAAGATCTATTTTAATATTTATCACACTTAATTTCTAAATGGAGATTGATGAAAATTATTCAATTGAAAATTTTTAATCATTTAGATCGATACTTATTTTAATATAATGAATCATATTAGCCTTTGATTAAGATATAAAAATCAATTTATGTAATCAGGTGTAAGGGAAACTTCAAATACTTTATTTCAATATAGAATTTATGAATTCTCCAAAAATTGAAATTTTAAAAACAAATTAATTATAATCTATTTATAGTATATTAAAGCTTTATTTAATTTTTGAAAAAATTCAGATACTTTTTGGTACAGATTTAAAATCATTTATTAAACACTAATATTATATCCATAATCTATAAATGATAGCAGTTTTATTCTCTACTTTACTTTAGAAGAAAGACTATTTGATGATGAAAAATTATTGCAAATCCAAGCACTAAAATAAATGATTTTTTAAATTTTAATTTATATCAATAAAAAAAATCACTAATTTGAATGAATGTTGGAAATAAAACAAAAGCTTTATTAATGCTTTTTATACATGTGTTCAAAAATATATTTATGTTGCTGTAATTTGGCACCATATTGATGTCTGTATTGAAAGTTAACTGTATGATATATGTTAAATATGCTTAATATAAAATACTATTTTGTAGTAAATGTACAATATTACTAGTCATATTATATCCCCTCACTGTACAGGCATTTTTTTTTATTTATGTATAAACTGAATTTTAATAAATACATACACACAAATATGTTTTTTTCATTCTTTCTATGCAGTAACATTGGGGCACTTTTTAAAGCATACATCATCATTTTCTCCTGGTTTGATATGATTAATGTCTCGCCAATAGGGCAGCAACATCTCAGATGGATCAATCTTTTTTTCGAGGATGGGTGTCAATAAATTATAGATTAATAAAGCACCATCCGAAGAAAAATGAAGACCATCAATTAAAAATCTTGACCAGTTCTGAAAAAAAAAAAAAAAGTTTAATTAAAAAGTTTGCAATTTTTTTGCCATCACTTTTAGGTGTTGAAACTTCCAGAAATTTATTTTCAACATCAAATTCATATGACCCTTCAAAAAGAGAACTTTTCAATGACTTAAATAGTCTAATACTCAAACATTTTAATTGCCTTGATGGAATTCCTTCACTTATTTCAAAATAATTCATGGAATTGACTAAGCTATAAAAAATGCCACTGTAACCTTCTCTATTTAGAAAAATATTAAAATTAATACGACAACACTAGTATATATTTTCCAGTCTTTATGCATAAAATAAATTGTTTTTTAAATGTTTAACCACAAATTCTTTCAACAATATTACTAATTTAAAAATTAAAATGCAATCGGAATTTTGCAATTTTTACTTTTCTCATAAACATTGAATCATATTGTCAAAAAATTTGAACCCCAGATTATGTTTCAGTTTAGAAGATGCCACATTATTTCAACAAGCATTACGAGAAATTACACCATCTAAATTACTGATTCATCACTGAAAGAGCAGTTCCTCAATTTTTTGGAGAAGTTAATAATTATATATATATATATATTTGCACTAGGGAATAAAATTCAAAATTCAACATTTGCTACATTTTCCAGTAAAATTAGCTACATTTTTATCTAGGCGATAAAACTTTCTTAGTTGAAACATAAAAGTATAGCTGGTTAAACTAAAAATTATTGTTTATAATCTTTGAATTAACAGAATGCTTTCTTTCTCTTTTTTTGGTATGAAGATATCTTTGATTTAATCTTAGAAATGCTATTTCAATCTACATCAAAAATGCATGTCATATTTTTCAACCAGCACTTTTATTTGTTAAAAATGACTTCTTGCAGTTGAACAGTATTTATTTGACTAATCTTAGTTTCCAACATCCTTACAAAGTTTAATTAACATCAAATCGTACATAAATATATAGCTGATACATTTTATGGCAAATATTACCTTCTATATCTTTTTGTAACAAAAAATATTTCATTTCAACATTTTTTCATTTTACTTTTAAGCAAAGATGATATAAAAAAATTCAATAACAAAACAACATTGATGATCATTTTATTCTAGCATTATGAGAAATGTAAGCATTATTTGTAAAATAAACAATGAAATAAAAATAGAGAGCACAAGATAAATGAAAATAAATATTTCATCAACTATATCAACTACTAAAGCAAATGTGTAGCCTTTCCCCAACTGCATAAACTGTACATTTGACAAATAAAAGTTCCAATGCATGATTAAATTTGATATGACAATTTTTAACCTGGAAAATTTCACTAATTTTTTGCATATATAAATTGAATTTCTTAGTTTGTTATTAATTAGTATTTCATTCCATATTAGTTTTATAAAGTACTATAGAAAAAATTCTGCAAAAATATTCAATTAGTGTTTCTTATTCTATGGAGTAGAAAAGAAAATTATACACAAGATTGAAAAAAGATTAAGGAATACAGGCATATAATTATGTTTTTAAAAGCTAATTTAATTACCTCATCTTTCTTCATTTCTTCAAATATATTAATTGAATCTAAGTTATATATCTTGGCAACATTGATGCATGCTTCAACATATTTGGGCACCAACTTTTCATCTTTTATTGGAAAATTTCTTCCTGTAATTACAAGTATTATAAAAAGATAAAAACCAGATATCATGTTCAGAAAAAATCTGCCTCTATCTAATTACAAAAATTTTGTTCTAATTGGTAAAGAGCTTTGTATTTTTCCTTTCCTATGGTTATATTTATTAAAAGATGCAAAAAATTTACTACTAAATTTTTTCTAAATATAATTTTAAAGAATTTAAACATTTTTCATACAGTTTGACTACTGCAATCAGTTAAATAGTATTATCATGGTGTGTATATATTGTCACAAATTTGTAATGATGCTTCCTGAGACAGTTCTATCGTAGGAAATATAGTTTTATGGCAACTCTATTTGATAATGATTCGCTGCTGGGTCAATAGCAACAAAATGGGTGATACTAGAATCTTCCAAAACTTTTTACAATAGGACCAGTTATTTGCTTAAAAAGCTCCTGTACCATGCTCCAGAATCTATAAAAGGTAGAAGTTCAATCAAGAGTTGAATCAGTGACTAATTATTTGGATCAGTACACCATAGCTCAAGTGATTAGTGTTTTGAGAATTGAGCTGTGCACTGTGCCTTGGATGCAAGCATTGAAGCAGTACCGAATTGTGTGGTGAGCAGCCAGTCAGCTGGGTACAGCTAAAGTGAGGAGATAGAGAATAACAGGCATTTGGAGAGATCTTAGTGAGTGACTGGGTGAATTCTCTCCTCCTGCTGAGTTCTGTCTGATCATTTTGTTGTAATGGTGGTTGTTTACTACAGACTACTTTTTGTGGGCTGTTGTGCATTGCTACTGAAGGTTTAGGCTTGTGTCTTTGTATTTATAAATGTTGTTTGCTATTATGGGCTGTTGACTGTGTTGCCATTATATATCCACTAAAACCAACCTGTCGATTTTAACAAAATTCCCATAACAAATATAGGTTTCAATCATTAATACATATCAATATTTTTCAGAGATACATACATAAAATTACAAGATTGATTAATTCTTAAAATCAATTATTTTGAACAGAGAATAATACTTTTGGAATGTCAAAAAGTCTTCAGATCAAAATTATAAGAATTAGAATGTTACCTGTTTCATGACACCAGTTCAGAAATTTTTCTGCATGATATGGTCCTGGTGTTATAAGAATGATCTTGTTTTTTCTCAAACCTATTAACTAAATAAAAGTGTTTTATTCTGATATTTTCAGTTAAGATTTGCTACAGACTGTATTTAATGAAAAAAGTTTAAATAAAACTGCATACATAAAGGAAAGTTTCAGGATAATTATAAAAAATATTTTAATAAGAATAGAATATATATAACCTTGGAAGACTCTACAATCAAAAAATTGGAATAGTTGTAATAATCATTTGCTAGAATTCTCAGAAATTAATTTTGCTCTGAGATGATATTAAACACTTATCTATTCATAAGTCTTAAATGAAAATTTGTTACCAGAATGGATAAATTCCAAATGAGAACCTTGTTTTGTATTCCTGATCCTTTGAAACCCTACTTTTTTTTACACTTTCATGTAAAAAGTTGACCATTGGACTTTAATCTTCATAACTTAGACTTTCCTGTATATATATATTTCAATTTTTTAATGACAGCAATTTTTTTTTGCTATCAAACAGATGCTATCATCGGTAATTAATTTGAGTTCGTTTGCAAAAGGATTATTTTGTAGCAATTGTAAACTGTGATCAAGTGGGAAAAAACAATGATTCTAATAAATTTAACATACTTCAATCTGGTTACTTAGCAGATTTTTGATGAAAATGCATTTTAATCTGAAGATGCCTCAGGCATTACAAAAAATACTTCCTAACTAGCTTCAATAAATTAAATATAGATGGCAATAAAAAAAAAACTTGCAGAAATTAATATCAACACAAAATTCAGAAATGAAAATTTTAACAGCAATTTTTAGCTATAAAGCAGATGCCATCATTGGTAATTAATTTGAGCAGATTAATTTTTATGTGGAAAGAGAAGCTTTATACCTGAACAATAAAATTTTAATTAGCTTCCTGCTAAAACTAAAAAGAAAGGAGAAGGAAAAAATAGAGGGAGGGGGAAGGGAGATAATTAATATACAAAGATGGAGGCAAGTCTCCAAGTCCAAATTCATATATTCTCAATATTTAGACAATGTATTTTATTTCCACATAATAATTTTCAATTATCAAACTAATAACATGCTATCAAAATCATATAATTTTAAATTGGCACATTAAGCATGACTACTAAGAAATGAATGTAATATTAACACTAATGGGAAAATGCATTCTTGTATTTATAACGGAAGTATTAAAAACAATTACCATATATGTTAAGTTGCATCAGTACTGAAATAAAACTAAAATAACTGAAAATGTTTTTACTACAAACCAAAAAGTAAAATTTTTTGAATTACAATTAGATCAAAGGTTTGATAAATCATCAAATGAGATTATGTACAGGTATTTTGGGGGTTCTAAATTATCCTTTGAAAGAAAATATTTCAGTCAGATCCTCCAATAAAAAATTACTATGATTTAAAACAGGAATCAAATTTTTTTGAATAAAATTAAAATATATCTCAGTTTTTCTTTCTTTATTTAAATTATTATTCTACTTTTTATACCATTGAAATGTTAAACATATGGATCAAAAGTAGAATAATGGAATGATTTTACATAATACTATAGCAATTTAAATATTTTGAACACATTTTAATATTTTTAAGTTGAGGAATTACAGGTAGCATAAAAAGAGAGGGAGAAAAAAAAAGTTGAACTGATTTAAATCCATATTATTACAAATATTTACAACCAAACCAATCAGAACGGAACAATAATTTTACTAACCAAAATCATTTAAGAATATAGACTGAAATCTGCATCAAAGTAAGAAAAAATTCTTTAAAGAAATCAAAAACAAATTGAATTGTTGCTTACACCAACTATAATAATAATAAAAATCACCTGCACATTACTTCAATATTTAAAACGTAAAATAAAGTAAAAAGAAAAATATGTTAGATATAAATTTCAAAAAAGAAAGTATGAATGAATTTTGTAATTATTATTATTTTGCATGTAGCAAACAATTTTTTTGAAAAAATTACGAGAGGCATGTGTACTTATAATGTTGTATCAAACAAATTAATTTCTCATATTTAATACTTTTTTTAAAAAATTATACAGCATTTTTATAAATACATGGAAATTTTTTTAAAAAAATGTTAAAAGGAAAATATTAGAAATAACATCATTTTCATGCCATCCATATCATTCACTCATAAGTAGAATTTAGTAATACATCATCATAACGTTAAAAAAAGTTTTACGGAAACAATAGCAATACTTTATAATTTAACAAAAAAATCTCCGAAAAAATAACTTGTAAAATACTTATTTACTTAAAACAACATTGCATTGGAATTATAATAATGTGCCAATATTTTACAGCCAGATTTGTATATTAATGCTAAAAATTCATATTTTTGCTTTCATAACACATGGTATTACTAAGGATTGCAATATTAAACCAAAAGTTCAATACCAATATTTTTAAGATCTTAATACAAATTTTAATATCAGTAGTGGAAATTTTAGAAAAAGAAAGAAAATGCAAGAGTTTCTTTTTTTTTTTATTTGCCAGTGTAAATATCACAAAAAATAATTTGTTATAAATTATAACAGTCCATAAAGAATCACAAAAATGTAAAGGAACATCTTATTTAATTAAATAACAAAAAAGTGTAAACATCATTATTCAGTGTGTGGTACTATTGCAAATTTTTGAAATATGATTGTAAAAAACATAATGCATCAATTGCCCTGTCATTAAGCTATGAACACAATCTTATGCAAAAATTATTAACTGCCAAAAATGCTCTTTCGGTATCTTTGCAAGTTGGTAATACTGTTAGCAATGCATAATATACTTTTTCCAAGTATTTATTTCTAAATCCCTCATCTTCAAATAAATCGATTTTTTGTCGGATGGTTTTGAATATAGACGATATCTGTATAGAACTTTAGTTTGTTGAAATTTTTTTATTCATTAATAATTCTAATTTTTGTCCAAGAGACAATTCCTTTTCAAATTGACATTAGTGGCATCATAATCTCCGATAATTGTACTGAATTCTGCTGAATGAGAATAGGTTTGTGGGAGATTTTTTTTTTTTTTTTTTTTGGAAAATATATTATTAAGTTGATTAGATTTGAATTGGTTAATCCCTTTTTCATTTTAAAAATCATTATAATTTTGTAAATATTGGAAGACATTTTCTATTTCAGTATACCTTTCTTCTGAGCAATTTTTCAGTGCACTATATAATTCTTCAGATAGTGATATGTACAGTTCTTTCAATGACTGCAACATGAAATTTATCGTTGCATTAGCTGTTAATAAATTAAAATCTCTCCAACATAATGCCTCAACAGCCAGTTTTATTGAAAGTAGAGCCTATACAGTTCTAAATATTAAGCTGAATTCACTATCTGAAAATTTTATTTGCAGTTTCAAATCGATAATTGCTTTCCTGGATTGGATTTCTCAGTTTCAAAAATCATTCCATGATTAGGTGTAAACTTTTCCAATGCGCTTTAGGAACTAATATTAACATATATTACTTTATTTCAATTAGTATATATTTTTGTAATATGGCTTTTTTTGTAGGGGAAGGCTTAAATTTCTTAACAAATTTTCTAACTTTATAAATTATAAGAAGCAATTCTGGATAGGTTAATATTTCATCCTCATTAGCAATATCTTCATTTTCAAATCACTCTCTTCAAAGTTCAAATCCGAAGTTTCTATATGCACAATATTAGGATCCCCCTGTTCTTTACTTTTTTTGGGGGGGGGGGATATAACACATCTATTACTCCTAATTGAATTCCATGAGCATAGTACAACTGCTGATTTTCACCAATCAACTTTCCAACTTCTTTCACAACTGTTCTCCACCAATTGTTATGGGATACAATATCTTCTTTCTTATAATCCCCGTTTCCCTAATTTAGATTTAACCACTTCCACACATTTTTAGCTGGCATACTTCCCGAGACATGTACAAGTCATATATTCTAAAAAAAAAAAAAAAAAATTCTGAATGAATATTTATATTTAAATAGTGTTTATTTCTTACACTTGTTCATTCCTCAAATGTGAGACTAAAATTTTCACAATTGTACTAGTTTGTGTTTCAAAGAAGTAGAACTGCTATAATTTATAACAGTTTTAACAATGCCATTACTGTAGTTTATAACAGTTAACTTCTTATACTGTTAATCAATGTTGGCAATTTTTAAAACCTCAAGTAAATTATCCAATGATTTTTTTTTAATTCAGTAGAAGTGAACCACACTTGAAATGGCAAACCATCTATTGCTATCATTTTACTTATAGTCTAATCCAAATTATCTCCCCCCTCTCCCCCCAAATAATCTAAAATCCCCAATGAGGTTTGGAAATTTTGCTTAAATTTGTATCTTCATCGCAAATAGATTCTTTCCTCTTTAACAAATTTGTATCATGTTTCATTTTTAAATGTGTTTGGAGTCTGCTTGTACTTCCTCAATTCACTTTAATAACTCTTTAAAGCTATTCATTATTATGGGTTATTATTTATCAGTGTGTGTAAATATCTGAAATTTTTTTTTTTTGAAAGCTATATTTTAAATCATGTTATGCAAATACATGAATAACAAATTCATCAATTAAAAAAACATCGAAATATTACGCACTTACTTTACAACTACAACCTTGTTTTTACAGATATGAATATCAAATTACAAACCCTACAAGTGTGCAGTATCACTAGAAGCTGTAATAGGATGCTTCACATATTTTATCATTTCTTTTCATTGTAATATACAACTTTGTATTCACAGTCTAATTAATTTCATCAGTTAGAGAAACATTAAAAAAAAAATGTATATTATTTTTCTATATTGGCGATTCCTGAACATATAGTAGAGATAATAAAATTTCTTTTTTAGTAAATACCAAAATGATGGTATTTAAAGTTGCGATAACTGGTATTACAAAATTGTGGCTGGCGGATTTGCAAGCCCAGGTATATTTTTTTCAAATAAAAATTACAATTAAATATAATTAACATAACCTGAATGATATCTAAGATGATAATACATTCACACTTTCAAGGGATGCCCAATCATCTCTTTTCCAATACAAGAGTACTATATAAAATTTATTATTTTCTAATTATTTTGAATTTAGTCTAAACTTTTACTTCAAAATTATGTATATCTTTATCAAATATTTGTGCATTACCATTTATAACATTTTTAGAATTCAATTCAGAAATACATTGCATCTGCCAATAATATGAAAAAATATAACACATCTGGTTAAAAGTTTATGAGAAATTCTTAAAAATCATTCCAATTTTTTTTTAAAGTGATAGAAAGCAATTAAATTTCATGTTTTTAAAAGATTTCATGATGTATCAAAAATAAAACAATTATAGACTGAAAATCATAAAATAATTACAATAAAAATATTTTTGTTTTGAGATAGAATAACTCTAAAAAATAGGATCAATTTTTGGATCTAACTTTCTTAAGATCAAATGTTCAGAACTTTTCCCAAAGCTATCGGCCATATCGTATTACCTCACATTTAATAAGTCATAAAAAATGTAATTTGAAGATTTAAAGAATGAAATCATCCTTTTTATATCCGAAATTGATTGTCGTGTCCCAACTTTTCTTTAAAACATACTGATTAATTTGTTTCGATAACCATTTATCAAGATTCACTATATAAGAGTATTTTTTAAAAAAGCACATTAATCAGTAAACAAATCCATAACTGCAGTAAAAAGAATTTAAAACTAGCAAAGAATATAGTAATCTGCATTTACAGACAATGGTTTTGTTGAAGTAAAGCAGATCAACACAAAGTATTTGTAAATTAATAATCCTTATTAGATTTAAGATTTGTAATACAGGTCATTGAAAATGATTGATAATCTATATTCACCAAGTTCAAATCTGTATCTTTCTTTACAAATACAAATTAATAAAATTAAATTTACCTGAAGATATTTTATCATTTCTTCTAAGTTTTCAGAATATTCTTCAACCGACACATGGTATTGTGGTGCATCAAATTTTCCAGATGAATCATTAGTACCTAAGAATATCACAAATGCTCCCACATCTGATATGTTTTCTGGAAAGAAGATATGAGGAAGAATAATTCGGCCAGATCTAGAGGTGTAACCAGAAAATCCTCTGGTTATAACATCTGCAACTCTGTAAGAAATAAATAAAAAATATTAAGAATACATGTTTTTTTTTTAAAAGAAAATATGCAAGGAAGGTATTTATTTCTTTAGAGCTTTATTCTTCCTTTTCATGACTAAGTAAAATGTTCAATTTTAAGCAGCTTTGAAAAACATTTTTTCAAATCACATCTAACTCATTCATCAAAATAGGGCAGAAAAACAGGGTTGTCATTCAAATCTGGGGAGAAAAAAATCGAAAAGAGCAAAAAGCATTCATGTCTTAGTTATAATAGAATAACAAAACCCCAGTTTTAATGAGTGGAAAAAGAAGGAAAGCAACCAATAATTTAATATTAATGGAAATAAAAGTTTATAGATAAAGATTTCAAATTTTGGAAGTAGTTTGCAGTTCGAAAACATTGAAGAAGTACTTTCATTTTAAAGTTCATTTTATTCCATCTCCAAAAAAAGGCAGGAGTATTTACAAGCGGAGTGACTAAGCAGAAGTGATAGAAAAAGAAATTAATTTTCCATTGTTTTTATACCACATTTTGATAGAAAAAGATATTGCTTACAGTGCTAATATATTGTTGTGGATTTCCTATCCGTCGGGTTCGTTTACCCGTATAGTGGATGTGTATGGTGTAAGAAAAGATGAGCACACAGAATGATCCGTCCTTCAGTAGATGACACAACACAGACGACGTTTATTTATAGGTCAAAGGCAGGACAGCCCAATGACGATAAATATTTACAGTACAACTATGTACAGAAGACAACTATAAACATCAGAGATGAACACACAGGACAGCACACAGTAGTACTCTACTGCAGATAGTAGGCCATAATAGAAACAGTAGTCCACAGGCAGAAATTCTGTAGTGACAACGTTCACAGCTCACAAAGCGCCCAGGCAGGATTCAGAAGAAGAGGAAATCTTTAAAGGATTCTGTCTACACTCACGTAAGTCTCTCCTGAACAGGGTGAAACTACTCCTCTGTCTCTTTTTGCCTTTGCTGCCGACTCATTTCTTCGCACTACGGAACTACTCCTCAGGTTCCGTTCCCGACAACGACACATGCTTCGTCAGAATACACTACACAGCGATTCAGCAGTCCTCAGTTCAGACCTTTATATTTAAGTTTACTCGGTCAACCACCGCCGTACTCCGTTCAGCTTCCAAGATCTCTCAGTTCAGGTCTTCTCGATTTAATTCTGCCACACTTCTCAATTCTCCACCCCCGCGCTTCTTGTTTTCTCGATTGAACACCAGACCGTTTAGCTTCGGCTTTATTCCACTCCAAATTCAATGATTCTATTACCGCAGCACCCGTCTTTTTGGCAAAAGACTATTTCCTTAATGAAGTGACTGTCTATTAAAATTGTTTAAGAGCATGGGAAGAGAAAGTTAGGGAGAAATTCATTCAGTGTAGGTTCGTGAAGCTATGATCCTGATTGGTCTGTAGGATGCTGTTGGTCGAAAGTCGTGTTCCTATTGGCTATTGAGGGTTTTAATCAAAGTAGAATGTTTTGGGGACGTTTAATTTTAGGATCGGGTTTGCATTTTGGAATATTGTTGATAACTTCATTGTCAATGTTATCAAGATTTTTGAAAAAGTTGGTGGCTAACATGCGAACAAATTTTTTAAGTGATGAGTATCCAAGGGCTCTCTGGATTTCACTACTGGAGATGTCTGGAAGCTTTGCAGATGTGCTTTAAAATTTAGTTTTGTTGCTGTTAAAGTTGCTTTTGGCAGCGTATCCCCAAACTGGGCAGGCACAAGTCAGTACTGGGTGCAAATAGGCTGTGTAAATAAGTAGTTTATTTTCCCTAAACATTTTCGAGCTCCTTGAAATTAGGGGGGAAATTTTTCTAGTTAGCTCTAGGAACTTATTTTTTATGTAGATGAAGTGGGGCCTTCAAGAGAGTTTCCTATACAATATAAAACCTAGGTATTTACAGTCTGAGACCACGGGATATATTTACCGTTGAGTTTCAAGTGAGGGTGATTGATTACTTTTAAAGATTTGTAAAACATTATTGCTTCAGTCTTATCAACAATGATTGCTATCTTCCACTTCCTAAACCATTCTTCGATCTTTTGGAGGTGACGATTGAGTGCGATTTAAATGAAATTTGTATTTTGTGTTTTCCTAGCGGTATCGTCGGTGAAAATACAAAGTAAGATGTTAAATTGTTTAGATAGATTCCACTAACTCCACAGACTGGCTGCCTTATATAGTGACGGAAGACGGGGCTAAAAGCCTTCTGGACCAATCAGGAGCATTCTGGATGTATCTCGGCTCCTAATGGACGGATCGGGAAAATTCTCAATGTTTCGGGTATTATCCATTTTGTCGCCAAGCGCTAGGATCACTGACGTCACACCCACTTACTATTCAATACAGACTACTGTAAATCTGTCTTTCATTCGATGACAGTTGATTAGACTTCAATTTCGCAGTTCATTGGTTCTATTATCAAATACAATTATTATGAAAAGCTCTTACCTGTCAGAAAGGAGTCGAAGGCAACGATTGTTTATAATCACATTTATTACGAACATCACACATTACCACAGGAACGAAACAGAAACACACACAAAGACAAAGAAAAGACACACTCGATTCAGATTCACATTCTAGTACTCACTGCCGATGGTTAGACTGAGCATAAACAAAACATTGGTGAGGCCCACAGCGCCCTCTAGTGGAGAGCCTTGGGGGTTCAAATTAAAGTTTTAACACACTCCCCCCCGAATGACTTAAAGGTTCATTAAAATTTTAAAAAAACATTTTGCATCTAACACATCAGGCAGAATTGCAACTATTATATAATATCAATGTTACAAATTCAATGTTTCATCACAATAGTTTTATACTTACCAACACTTCATTAATAATACAGTTAGATACAAGTTTAGGATAAATATCATCATATTTCCATTTAAATTTCAAATCTCAATACAGGTTCCTAAAACATAATGAAATTAATAATACTATTCAATTTAATCATTCATCAATTTCGAGGTTGCATAACAATTGAACAGGTCTTTTAATAACAGACGTATTCGTTTTAACTTGACAAGATCTAACTTTACCATCTCTGCCAGGAAATACAGCTACTATCCTTCCTAATTTCCAAAAATGCCTAGGAAGTTTATCATCATTAACTAATACAATATCATCAACTTTAAATTCTCTAACGTTACCTGTTGGTTTCACATAATGAGTAGATCTTAACGTTAAAAGATATTCTTTAAGCCATTTATTCCAAAAATGATTAGTTAACCTTTCCCGATAATTAAACCTTTTAATTACAATTTTTTTGTTACTCAAATTAGCATCAATAGTAAGCCTGGCAGGAGGTAAACTATTAACACTTCTCCCCAATAACAAATGAGCGGGATTAAGAGGAATAGGTTCCTGAAATTCAGAAAACACATAAGTTAAAGGACGGGAATTAAGCACACCTTCAATTTCAATAATTAAAGTCTCTAATTCTTCTCGAGACAAAGTCGTTTTTCCTAAAGTTTTTCGAAGGGCAAGTTTCACAGATCTAATAAGTCTTTCATAGAAACCACCCCACCATGCCGCTTTCTCAATGATAAAGCGCCACTGGATTTTGTGGGAGGCATAAAAGTCTTTCACCATTGGATGACTGATGATACTCCACAAATGTTTTAGCTCCAATTCAGTTCTTTTGAAAGTTTTGGCATTATCTGACCAAATCTCAGAACACAGTCCTCGAAGAGCGATAAACCGTCTAAGTGCTAGGAGAAATGTTTCAGTAGTCAGATTGTCAACTAGTTCCAAGTGGAGAGCACGAGTTACACCGCACGTAAACAAAACGATGTAGTTTTTATCGTCGCAGTTCTTTGTGTAGAGTGGTCCTCCAAAATCTATTCCCACATTAGAAAATGGAGGTAACTGCTCCATTCGCACAGCTGGCAAAGGTGCAGTAGCTTGAACACCTGGTGAAGAGTTCAATCTTTTACACAAAACGCATCGTTTTAGAAAATTCTTTATCGTTTGTCTTCCTCTCATTATCCCGTATTTCTCACGTATTTCCATGAGAGTTTCAGAAATTCCACCATGGAACACTTTTCTATGCGAGTTTAAAACTAACAAACTCACGAAATGATGCTTTGCAGGCATAATGATTGGGTGTTTTTGTAGGTATGTAAATTTCGATTTCTGGAGTTTCCCACCAGCGTGGATTATCCCAAAGGAATCAAGAAAGGGATTTAATTCTAAAATCTTGGAAGTTTTCAATACTGATTCTCCTTGCTTTAAATAAGCAATTTCTTCATTAAAAACTTCTCCTTGTACTGATTTTATCCAATAATTTTCGGCACCATCGAGTTCTTCAGCACTAAATTCATTATATTTATTATTATTATTTCTAACATTGTGTATAAAGCGAAACACCCAACCTGTAACTCGTAGCAATTTATTCAAGCAACTGTATTTGTTGATATCAAGTAAAGGCGCAGAGTTCGTATGAGCTTCACACACAAAAGTTAAGATTTCGTTTTGATTAATTTTTCTCTCGCATGATTCACTAGAGAAATCGTTAAAGTCCGAGCCTTTAGGCCAATTTTCTTTCTCCTGAAGAAGCCACTCTGGACCGTGAGTCCAAGTCGGACTATTCATAAGCTTCTCCATACCTGCTCCTCGAGAAATGTAATCAGCAGGATTATCTTTTCCGCTGCAGTGATACCAATCCGCAGGATCGGAGTT
The DNA here is from genome assembly GCA_026543055.1 of Argiope trifasciata. Classification (NCBI taxonomy): domain Eukaryota; kingdom Metazoa; phylum Arthropoda; class Arachnida; order Araneae; family Araneidae; genus Argiope; species Argiope trifasciata. The sequence goes on from JAPMOQ010048734.1 coordinate 319,096, forward strand.
GGATTGAATTTCCATCACACGGTTAGAAACAAAGGGTTTCCATTTAGCAGCTGACCCTTTGATCCAATGGAGAGATTAAAGAATCACTCCACAAAAATATCTTGGAAATGGGAAATTTAAAATTTTCTTTTATATACCGCAAAATTCTGGCAGCAATTACAGCTCCCATTAATTCCAGTCTAGGGAGGGTTAATTTCTTTAGTGGTGCTACTCGCGATTTTGATGTTACAAAACTGGTGGATATACATCCATTGTAAGTTACATAGCGAAAGTAACTCACTGCTCCGAACGCTCTAGGGCAAGAATCCGAAAAGATATGCAGTTCTAACTCTTTCGCTTGATTCAAAGGAAAGGGGAAATATTTTCTTTCAAATGTCAAGTCCTTTAAAAGATAAATTTCAGAGCACCAGTTTTCCCATTTTATCTTTAATTCAGTTGGCAGTTCGTCATCCCATCTTAACCCATATTCCCAAATTTCTTGCAATAGGCATTTAATGACCACAATAAAGGGAGAAATAAATCCAACTGGGTCATAGATCTTTGCAGCCGTCTGAAGAACGCTCCGCTTAGTGTTTTTCAAATTTTCTATCAGTTTGAGAATAGGCTGCGCATCTAAATTAAACGTATCCTCATTGGTATTCCATATTATTCCTAAAACTTTCAAAGGACGCATGCTGGACTCTTTAATATCATGCATACCTCTTCCGCACCACAAATTTCTCAGTTCTTTGGAATTGGTTTTGAATTTTCTCAAATTCATGTTCGCATCTTTAAGAATTTCTACGGCAGCTATAGAAAGGTCTAAAGCTTCATTTAACGTATTAGCTCCGTAAAGTGATGAATTAAGCATTTCATAGGCTTTGCATTGCTCTTGCTTATATTTTCGAATATGATATTTAATGGTTGCAGCAAACATAAATGGACTAGATGTTACACCGAACGGTACGCGTGTCATTCTCAGAATTCTATAAGACTTCGAATCCTGGTTATTTGGGAACCAGAAAAATCTCAAATAATCCCTATCTTCCTCTGCTATTCCAATTGTTAAAAATGCTCCTTGTATATCACTACAAAATGCATATTCAAATTCGCGGAATCTCAATAGCACATCAAGGATTCTAGGATTTAAAGGCGGACCAGGTGTAAGACAGTCATTTAAAGATTTGCAACCTTTACCTTTGGAGGATGCGTCAAAAACCATTCTAACTTTCGACGTTTCTTTATCGATTCTTACAACTGCAGAATGAGGCATATAGTATCCTTTTTTATTTTTCAAGCAGCACTCCTCAACAATGTTCAGATTTAATTGTTCTGCAATAATATTCTTATATTCATTCAAAAGCCAATCATTGTTTTTCATTCTCACACATAAATTTTCAAATCTTCGCCTAGCTATCTCAAAGTTATCATGCAATTCGTTAGTATTTTCATCCCAAAAGAGTTTAGTTTCATATCTCCCATTTTTGAATTTTAAGTTGTTTTCAAAGCGCACAATTAAATCCTTTTCGCAATTAGATATTTTCCCTATCACTTATTCCCATCGCATCTAAATCCCAAAACATTTTTAAAGTTTCATTTAATGCTGAACAACATTCTATTTTCATAACAGAAACGTTCTTGTCGCAATTTAAATCTATTGGAGATATTCGACCTTGTACAACTTTACCGAAAATTGTATCAATTAAAAATAATGTTTTAGTTAAATTTTCTCTTTTGCCTGAATGAATTTCCCAAAAATATTGCGCTCCAATTAGAAGAGAAAATCCGTTTCCGAAAGTCTCGCAAGCATCTGAAAGCTGTATTTTCTTTTTACTAAGCATCTTTTTTAGTTTATTTGACGATACTTTAAAAGGAGAACTAGAAATAACATCGCAAAGCAAAGCTTCAATTTCAATGCCTTTTTCAGGATCACGAGAATTGCAAAGAGTAAATTTTACAACGTCATATATTTTCTCAATCGGGTCTCTTGAACCAAATGTATAAACTAGCAATTTTTCTTTTCTTATTATAGGGATTTTTAAATCGTCCGCTATTTCCTTTTTCAGAAAGCATCGCTGAGAAGCGTTGTCTAGAAGAATGTTTAGCATTTTCCCTTTTACCCCAATTTTCAATAAAGCGGAACATGATTCCAAAAGTATTTCATCTTCATTTACATTTATATTAGAGCAAGTAGCTACATTTTCCCCCTCGAACGACCTTTCACCCTTAGCGGTTTCCGGCGGGGTTGACGCATCGCAAATTAGTTCAGAGTGTTTACGTTGACATTTACCACATGTCTTTTTCAAGGGGCAATTTCTGTAAACATGACCTGCCTTTTTGAGGCACAAGAAACATATCCCATTTCTTCTTAAATGCGCCTTCCTTTCAGGGATCGGCAAAGTACAAGAAAAGGAATCGAGTTTGGATTCAGGTTCTACACAAAATACGCATTTTTTCACGTCTACTACAAAGGCAGATGCATGCGGAGGATTCGCGCTCGTTTCTTTATTTTTATTAAATAACTCAAATTTATTTTTATTAAATTTTCCGTACTTATTATTAGGTTTTTCAAAAGTGTAAACTCTAGATTCTGTACGTGCATCTGTGACAAATTCTTTGAATAAATGTTCATTTCGCTCGCGGCATTGAATTTCAAGTTTTAAGAAATTTAATAAATCCGAGATAGTATTTTCTTCTTTCATGTACATTTTACGTGAAAATTCTAAGGATAATTCTTTAGGGATAAATTTTAGTAATATGGGGTGTAATAAAGAACTATTAGGATTAACGCCACTATTTTCTAAACCGCGTATGTGCGTTTCACACATAGAATATAATTTTCGTAACGACTTAACATCGTTTGCTTTACGCACAGGATTTAAATTTAGTAGTTGGGACATATGAGCATCAATAATCATCTCGGTTCTCTTAGAACCGAGATGATGATTATCTCTCTTTTAGAATATTTATCGCAACTTCATAATTTTCCTATTTAAAAGCCAAGCCAAGCCACGAATAGCTATTTCAACATCGTTAACTAAATAAGATTTTAAATAGTTCAATTTTTCAACATCGCTAAGATCTGAATTTTTATTTATGGCTGTATCAAATTGAGAATAAAAGTCATTAAATTTTAGAATGTCTCCATCATATTGAGGTATTTGTAATCGCGGAAGTTTAACTGAACACCGTTGAGGATTTCTGTTAATAGTTCTATCATTGATAGTTTCGATTTCAAATTTTCGCATAATTTTCTCAGCTCGCATTTTCCAGGTTATTATTTTATCCCTGTATTCTTGCTGCTGTTCTACTTCATTATTCAGATCTTGTGCTTTGCACAAATTTAAAATATCTGAGTCGAGTTTCTTTAGTTGATCATCTTTGTCTAATAATTTCGCTAACAGTTCTTCGATTATGTCTAAAGATCTGTGCTGTTTTATTTATTTCCTGCTCTAGCTGTTTACAAATTTCAGTTGCAACCTTTCTTACAGGAGTTCTAATCTTCTTTAAAGACTCTAGATCCATTTTAACTAATTCGCATCAAATTTCTAGTTTCGATCTAAAGGAATCTATGGCGGAATCGAAAGTCCCGGGTTTCGGCACCAAAAATGATTAGACTTCAATTTCGCAGTTCATTGGTTCTATTATCAAATACAATTATTATGAAAAGCTCTTACCTGTCAGAAAGGAGTCGAAGGCAACGATTGTTTATAATCACATTTATTACGAACATCACACATTACCACAGGAACGAAACAGAAACACACACAAAGACAAAGAAAAGACACACTCGATTCAGATTCACATTCTAATACTCACTGCCGATGGTTAGACTGAGCATAAACAAAACATTGGTGAGGCCCACAGCGCCCTCTAGTGGAGAGCCTTGGGGGTTCAAATTAAAGTTTTAACAACAGTATTAGAGCGGGAAAGCAAAACCACAGGTTCGTAACAATATCATTAAGAGTCTTATAGGGATTTCCAAACATAAAACACAAGCAAGGGAAACGCAGGGATCTTTAAAAAAGAATGTGCTTATTAGACATTTTTCTAGCCCTTCACACAGAGCGTGTGAAAGTCAACTTTTAGCTGATTTTACAAAGCGTTTCTTGAATGAAGTTACTACGGGCTAATTTAAGATAAAACCTTAGATATTAGTTTTGATATCTAAGGTTTTATCTTAAATTAGCCAATAGTAACTTCATTCAAGAAACGCTTTGTGTTAATTTGGATTTCAATTAGATGTTAGAATGCTGTTACATACACGCACAACATTTATTTATTGTATAGAGTTTACAAGAATAAAATTTATTAAGGAGGGAGGTACTGATCACCATTCCTATTCTTTAATTAGAAGTCACTCAAAGTTCAGAATTGAGTTTATAAAATATAAACTATTTAATGATTAAGTTAAAAAAACGATTATATATCCATATAAATTTATTTTTGATAATTGGACATCCATTTCTGCAGTTTTTTTCAGTCATCAGTTTCATTCTTTTCTTTAGCAACAATTTCATTTGAAATCCTGCTTTGCATTTGTCGAATTCCTTTTCTTTTTTGAGGTTCTATTTGCTCTTCTTAAGCTTCATAATATTTTGCACATTTTCATTTATCATAATGAAACAAAACTTTTAAAATCAGAATATTTAAAAACTACAAAAAAATTTACGATATCATAAACAATTTTTGGACATATTAAAGAATCTTTACGAGTTTCAAGAAGTATATCCTTGTTCATACTAAATCCTCTTTCCATAGCTACACTGACAAAACTTATACAGAAATCATCCAAGAGATTTTTCTTTCATTAAATGAATCAAGCTATTTTTATATTAATTTTCCAGTTTCTTTAAGAAAAATTTGAAATTGGATCTTTAGATATTCTGAATATGTCAGGAAAATTTGTACTTTGGAACAAAGAAGTAGAAGCAAATCAATCCTATTTTTTTTTCACATAATGTTGCATAGGTTCTTTAGGAAAGTGTCATGCTCAGCATGTTTTAAAATGGTAGAGTAATGTTATTGAATAAATATAAGATGTGATATTTTCCACATAACTTCATAATAACTGATTGCAAATCAGAGAGATAACAAAATGAACAAATAATCGTAAGGCTTCTATAATAATACGAGTTACATGACTATTGAAGTTTGAAGCTTAAATACATTTGGCTGATAAGTTATACAGGGAACAAGGTACATAAGTATTTAACTGAAAATATTAGAACGCATTACTCATGGTGAACCAACTGGTAGCAAAAGGCGATCAATACATATTGTTAAGCCAAAAAATTAAAATCCAATAATTATATTCCAATGATTATGTTTATCACAACATTATTAGTTTCAGATAATCAGCCTTTTCAGTTTCATTAATATCACTGAAGCTGCGTCATACAAGCATGTAAACAAGAATTTTAAAATAATAATAATAATAATAAATCTGTGAAGTTTTTACATTTTATCACACATACAAACTATGAAACTTAAAAATTGTAATTTTATAAATACTGTAAATTGAGAAAAAAAAAACACTATTAAAATTTAAAAAGAGAGCGATAAAGATAAGACACTTGGCTATGACATAAACTTCCTTTAAATATAATGAAAACAATAAGAATTATCTAAATGACAATGCATCACAATTTAAATAGATATGACATAATGGACCTTTAAAATTTAATTCCAGAAGTGAATTTATTAAATGAACAAAATATCTTCATATTTTTTAACTAATTAAAAATATTTATGAAATAAATGTAAATCAACCAGCAGTAAAAAAAAAATACCTTTGAAACCTATTTGCTAATAAGGCACCCCATGGTCCATTAGCTGGATCAAATGCACGCTAACAAAAAATAAATAAATACATAAAATAAAAAAATAAAGACAAATTATCTTATAAAAGTATAAACAATACAATATTGCAATAAATGTTATTTTTAATCAAAATATGCACACAGTTTAATCTGCCAGGCATTATTCTATAAGAAGTTACCTGGAATTGTTAAATTTCATATGAACTGATAATTATTACAAATTTCATCAATTCAATAAATTAATTTCAAAAATACTAATAAAGTGTCATATTGTAATAGTTTATTAAATCCATTTATAGATGAAATGTGCTTTTAATAGCATAAATAGTTTTTACCAACTTATTTATTTTCATAAGTGCAAAGTGAGCAGTAATTGTAACTTGGATCAAGAGTTAAACTTTTTCTTAGTTTGAAATGAGGAGCAAATTACAAATACAATTAAATAAATATCTAATATACATAAATCATTTTTTGTTTGTTAGAACCTTATGCGCTGCCATACTATTTAACCAATTGCGATGAAACTTTGCCAACTCATTGCCTGCATTTCAGCGAAAATTAAATTTTAAAATTGACAAAAGACAAATGATACACGGCAAAAGTCATTTGGAGTAAACCACACATATATCATCAAAATAAAATTATTATGATTGATTCCAATCAGTGTAAGTACAATGAAATCAAAAGTATTAAATGCAAGCACTAATCTTTCTTTTTCTCATTAAAGAATAGTCCATTTATACAAAATGATGTCGGGTATTTTAAATTTCCAACGATATACCCAAAATTATTTCTTCTGCGGCAGAAACACACCAGTTACCAGCTAGTACAAAATAAAATAAATAACACAAAGTACAACCAGAAAAAAAGTATTAAACAGAGATTTAAAAAACAAGCCTAAAAATAGAGAGAAAATTATATAAAAATACTTTTCATGCACAAGCAATACCTTGATATAGCCAGAGGCCATGCAGGAAAGACTCTTTACATGACAAAATAACAGAGAACCCCATGGGCAAAAATTAAAATGCTAATGCAGAAGAATTGTTAGAAATATGAAAATTCAATAAATAATGTACATTATCAAACTCATGGATTGACTGGAAAAAAAGTTACCGACTGGTTAAATTTCTTCTAATATCACCTGATTTTATTCCTGTTGATTTTTATTTATAGGGTTACTTAATATAATATGTTGTCTGTACAAGCAGTAGATTTTTGTTGAGAAATTGAAGATTCTTGTCTTGATGTCATAAGTGAAGAATTGAACTGCATATATGTATATATATTAGAAGAAGAATGCAGTTTAGTATAGGCATCAAGGATTTTTATTTGAATAAGTTTTTTAAGCACTTTAATTAATGTATTACTTCAACATTTAATGAAGGGTGATAAAAAAAATTCTGTAAACATATTATGATCTTTTTAATAACTTTTATAATAAGTAAATTATTCCATAAAAGGACAATGAAAGTCTCCCTTAAACACTAATCTGAGAAATAGAAAAAATGGTCTAATTCAATACATTCTCTTTTGCTATATCAGAAAATTTTTCAGATAGAAAATCAAAACTGAGCTTAAACATTTTACACAATATTCTTATGACAGTAGACTTCCAAATTAATTGTTTGTTATCCAGTAAAAGCTAAAAGAAAGATTTTTTGAAATCCCAGACAGCATCATCTTTTTTGATGCATTTTGACTTTGGAAATGCTTTAAGCCGGTTAATTTTTTTTTCCAGATCTCTTACGTTTGACATCCTTATATACAACTCATTTTTCATTCCCTGTATTGATGCACTTCAAAAATGGATTATTCTCATGATATTTGAGAAGCGAATCACAGACGTCAATGCAATGACACAAATTTCTGTCTGCGAGAATATGTGGAACCCATAAATCCAACTTTGAGGTCCAATCTAGGTCTTTCAAGAGGCCGTAAACAGCCGAATTTGATAAAGTTAATCTCTCACTGATCTTGTATGTTATTATTCACTGATTTGCATCAACTCATGCATTTATTGTGTCTTTATGAGCTTCAACCGGCTTTCCAAAACGTGGTTCCTCTTTGACATCAAAATTACAGGATCGAAATTTAGCAAAAAAGTTCTGGCACTGGCGAACTGTCAACAGGTTCTCCATACATATCAGTTAATTTCTTTCTGACAACATTATTTTTTAAACATTTTTACCTTTTCGGAAATAAAAAGTAAAATATGACAAATTTACTGCTTATTGCTCTCCATAGCATTTAAAAGAACACCAATAAAAAACTATTGTATAGAATCAATTGAACTTTTTCACTCACAACCCTTGCTATATCAGCTCTCAAAACATGTGATTATGCAAATTAAATGTAAAGTTGGATGCAAAAAAAAAAAAAAAAATCAGAGAAAACGAAATTACTTTCTAAACAACCCAATACATAAAAATCTTGAAAACTGTTGAATTTTCCTTTAATGCATTCTTTACCTTAATATTTATAAATAATATGAAATATATTTTTGTATCAATAGTAAATACATTAAATACAAATTTTATATTATTTGAAAATTTCACTTTGAATTCATTATGTACAAGATTTAAATAAAAATGTGTATCTAGAATTGCCCATAATTGCCATTACTACATAGTTTATTGGAAAGCAGGAGTAAACATACTGTTTCACCATTGCAAGAACTATGATCAATATCATAGGTTGGCACAAGACAGACAAGGAACTAGAAAAAGATGAAGGAAGAGGAAGACTACTTTTTGACACATACCTTCTTGAAAGATTTGCATCAGACAAATAACAAGCAGATACAATAAAAAGATTAAAGACAACTGTGAAAACCAAGACAAGTCATCTATATACTTATAATAAAGCTCAATGTATGTGTGTATGTGTTGGCGCTCTACAGGCCAGACCGTTGGACCTACAGCTACCAAATTTGGTACCTTGGAGGTCGAGAATGTGCACCTCAGAGCCCTTTTCTCGAATTTTTAATTAGAATTTGAATTAAAATTTAAGCGAAATTTTGACGTTTTTCCAATATAACTTCTGAAAATATTATTGCACAAACATGATTTTTACATCAATTTAAAGATTGAAAAATTAGCTTTCTAATGGTATCAGTTTTTTAATGTACAAGATAAGCTTCTATTTTTAACAAATTAAAAAAAATATTTTAATTATGTTTTTTTAGCACGTGATTGGAAAAAATAAAAGAAATATAAAATGTGATATTTTCTAAAAAAATAAATGCAAAGAAAAGGTTTCTATAATTGTTTGCAACATCTAAATCATTTATTCAACAAATTCTTTATTTACGGCAAACCTGATTGAACTAAGACAGGATATGCGCTGAAATCCCGACTTAATGATATATTTCTATAATTGTTTGCAATATCTGTATCATTGGTACAACTTTAATATACACCCCCAAAAATTACGTGCCAAATCTGGCACTCCCTACGGACTATTTAGGGTTGCTGTTTCTTATTTTGGAGTTGCCAATTTAGGTTTTTTCAGCTTTCCGATTTTCTAAATTGTGTATAATCTGTTATTCAGGGACATTTATTTGTATCTTTTATGTATTCATTGTATTATTTATTCATTTTTTATGTATTCATTGTATTATTTATTCATTTTTTATGTATTCATTGTATTATTTATTCATTTTTTATGTATTCATTGTATTATTATGTATTTATTGTATTATCTTGGCGAGAAAAAAGAGGTGCCAAAAACAAATACTTTGCTTGGCAAGAAAAAAAGTCGCCAAATTTCCAATTTGGGGGTGTATAACAAAGTAGTTCCGTATCATTAATTCAATAATTTTTTCCCATTATAAAAAGTAATAGTTCCTGAAAAAATAAATGCAAAGCCTAGATTTCTATAATTGTTTGCAACATCTAAATCATTTATTCAATAATTTTTTCCCTTTTTCGCTTTCTTTAAAAAAACATTTAATATTTTGGCAACATCACTGAAAAAACATTTTTAATATTTTGAAAGCATAACCGATAAATTATTAAAGCATTAAACTCAGAAAGTTTTTCCGAATAAAGTTACCGACTCTTGAACTACTAATAACCGAATCTTTTAATTTTAACTATTTCTTAAATTTTGTACTGATTTTAAAGAAAAAATAACATTTTTTATTGATACTTATAATAAAGCTCAATGTGTGTGTGTTGGTGCGTGCCTGGAATTACTTCAAGGCTAATGAATGTGATTTAATTGAAAATTTTAGAATGCATTACTCATGGCGAACCAGCTGGTCGTCAAAGGCGGCTAGTAAGTAATAATAATTTTAAAAAAATGAAGGCAAGCTAAAATATAGGAAAAAGATGAAATGCAGGGAAAAGGGGGCTGAAACTCAGGAGGCAAATTTTTCATTCTGAGAGGGAAGAAGAATATATGTCAACAGATCAAGAAGATGATTTAGATATCAACTGGGCCATCAGCCATAAGAGCCCCCAAGAATGGAAAGTGAACTTTTTAAAGAGAAGTTCTAGAATGACAAATGCATTTATTTCCCCCAATAACTTGATAATTATCTCAAAGGTTGATTTAAAAATGGTTCAGCTATGGATATTCAGGCAACAATGAGACAAAAAACAATTTTACGATTTGAAGTCAGTTCCTTGTATCTAGATCAAATATTCTTACATTTGAAAAAGGTGCAATTTTTAAATAAATTCAATTATTTAAACTTTAGTCCAATAAAAGTTCCTAATTAAAACATTTTTTTTAAAAACTTTCTTTTAGTATAAGTACCTACAACATAATTAAGGAAAGTACAAATATATAATGCCAACTTGCCCCCTGTATGGTGCTAACAAACACCAATGGTGTAAGCTAATTCAACTCGACACTGCTCTATTATTTTTTAAACCAAATTATTATTAATTCTGTTTTAGACTAGTCAAAGAATGTAAAGAAGTATTATAACACACATCAGTTATTTAATCATTACCAAGGAAATAAAAATTCACAATCAAAACTGGTTTCAAACAATCTCAGTCTCTTCTATCAGACACAATAAACAAAACGACAGTTAAATGTTGTTATATTATCGACTTCCAATGAAAGAGTGAGTAGAAATAGTTTCTTACTCAGTAGTTTTTAAAATTGGTGTCTTAAACACCAACAGAAAGAATCGTCATTCGATAAACCTTATCTTTAACATTAAAAAGATTCAAGGCAGTTCATTCAGCCACTACAGAATAATAATTAAAAAAATGTAAATCTGAAAAAGTAGATACTTTTCTTCATACATACCATGTATATTTATAAACAGATATATATACAATGAAAGTAATTGAAACGTCTTTTTAAATAAAAGTCTAAAATTATTAGAAGAATTATAGGAAATAAAAGCATTTTTCAATTAGAATTCAGAGACTGAATTGCATCGAATTCAGTCTATAGTCAATATTAAAAAAAAAGAATAAAAATTACAATTTATAACCCTATTTGACCCCAATTCAAACTTGAAAATGCCCAATAATGAATATAATAATAAATGACATCATTAGAAATGTGAAAAAGAATCATTAGTAATTCATTAGAAATGTGAAAAAGAGCCACATTTAAAATTTCATTTGGGAAGAATGAATTAATCTAAAATCAAACCTCCATATATTCCTCACATTCTGCATACTAACAATATATACAATCTATAAACTCTTGATGCAATAATGAAATAAAAAAAAAAATTAGCTACAACAGAAATAAAACAAACCTGCACTTGAGAATCACCAAATAAGACAATTTTTGGCCACACCAAGCTCATTTTTTTCCTCTAATCAGTGTATATAAATTCTTTGGTACATTCAATTTACAATAATTACTTATTTTAATAAATGAAATATATCAACCAGCATATTCTGAAATGAAGGCACTTGCTTAATTTAAACGCAATTTCCTTAGCCGCGAATATAAATCAAAACCTGCTTATAATGATGCCACTCAATAACGAAAAATATCAAATTGATTCATAAAGTTTTAATATTTCAGTTTAAATTCTCTTATTTAAATGAAGCCTTTTTTAGTTACAAGAAATGAATTTATTTAATAATATGAGTATTATTTGTAGAATTTTCAATTGTAGAGAAATTCTGAAAACTTTTATTATATTTGTTTGAATTAAATTTTCATTCAATTTGTCTATACCCGTATGCTGTCACAAAATTCTGGTTTAGATTTGCCCTGTGTTTACATGTTTGATGTTAGTAAATTACTCCTATCTATAAACACTCATGTTTTCATTTTTAAAATTTACAAATGAAAACTGAACATCTGGTGCTCTGTGTTAATTTACTGAACTTATGCACTGAACTCTTCAAAGGATTTCAATACCCGGATATATCACTAAATGGAATAAAACAATGCATATAATACAATTATTTGGGCGAATTTGATAGCGTCTCTTAGTTTCAAAGCTATTACGGCAATTTTTCCTGTAAGATAAAAAAACGTATTTGCCTGGAATATGTGAGGCAGTTCGATTTAATTAATTAAGTTTACTAGGAAAATTTAATAAATAATACATAACGCATTATTTTCAAGCATACATGCATTTTTTTGTGATTGCAAACATGATTAAACTAACTACACAGATATTGAATTCTTTAATTAAAAACAATTAATAAACTCATTTCGTGTATCATAGTGTGCATTTGAATTGATATGCGATCAATTGATTTATGCCTGAATTGGTCTGTACTGTATAAATTGCATACATATATGTGTGTGTATACAAAAGCTTTGCTACCTTTATTTTCATGAAGTGTCTGATTTAATATCCTATATGCTGTGGAACAGGTTAACTTTAATGGAATTGTGTGAGTTTTATATTTAAGAGTCAAATGAGTACGAAATGCATTCATTGAAAAATATTTCTGCAAAAAAATATGAGCTAAAGTCAGTTAAAAAGTCTGCTATTAAATCTCAAGATGGAGGCGATAACTTAATTGGAATGCATATAAAAACTGAAAAAGATCAAATAATTCATGAAGTAAAAAAACTTTCTCCTAAATCTTTTGGTAAATCAGAGTTTTCTCCTAGGCAAACAGGGAAAAAACTGGGGAAAAGAAAAGAAGAAAAAGATTCTTCTGATAAAGAGAAGAAGAAAACTAAAAAGTCTCATTTAGATTCTGGACAATCTGACACATCATTGGTGGACAAAACTGTTTTGGAAGAAAAGAGCATTAGATTAAAATTTTCAAAAGAAGAAAAAGGTCTATCCAGTTTCATTTGCAAATACTGTTGTCAAAAATTTCAATCAGAAGAACAATTACGTTCTCATGTTCCTACTCATGGTAATAACCCGCCCTTCAAATGCTATGTTTGTGGTATTGAAGCTGGGGCTTTTTCTTCTTTAATGGCACATTGTGTGAAGCATTCAAGAAAGAAAAGCAAAAGTGAAAAATCTCTCAGAGAAGAAAGTGCTGTAAAGCATGAAGAATTGCAATTGTTATCTCCAAAAACTAACATACAGTGTCACCTTTGCAAAATTAAATTTCTCTCAACTGAAAAATTAGCATCCCACCAGTGTATAACAAGTGAACACAAGAGTGAGTATGAGTGTAATTATTGTGGTCATTTGTCAACATCAATTGATGAATATCGACTTCATGTTATGAGCCATTCAGTGGAGCCTCATTTATGTATGCATTGTAATTTCAAAGGACCTACTAGAAAGCTCCTGTTAAAACATCAAGAAATTTGCAAAAAACGACCTAAAAATAAAAAACAAAGTATCGCTTTCAAGTGTAAAAAATGTTCAAATGAATTTGCTCACCGAAAAGAGTTAAATCAGCATATCAAATTTTGTAAAGGTGCTAAGTATAAAGTAACTTTAAAAAGTTGCTCTAAATGTGAATTTGTATTCAACAATAAGCATGAATATGATAATCATATATGTAATAAAGCTGAGGAAAATGTTAAATTTTCAAAATCTGTAACAAAAAAGAAGACTATGATAAGAAAGAGAGTAGAAAGAAGTTTAATGTGTTCTCTTTGTGGTGACATATTTGACAATCAAGATAATTACAAAAAACATAAGCAAATTTGTAATGAGGAAGCAACAAGCACTCTGAATGAAAATGTATCTACCTTATGTTCAAAATGTGGAAACATTTTTCGTTCTGACATGTTAAAAGAGCATCGTAAGATTTGTCTACAATCTCCTGATAAGTCTGGTAGAGATTCAGATGTGACAAAAGCTGGTAGTGATACTGATTCACATTCAACTCGGCGCAGTACACGTTTAGTGAAAAGGAAAAGCAGTGCATCAGAGGAAAATTCAAAACTTTTAGAAGATCGACCCAAAGTGAAAAAGTATAAAAAGAAAATATTGAAAAATATTCCTGGTAGAAAAGGTCGGCAATCTAAGTTAGGTAAAGATAATTTTAAATGCATTTATTGTGATTTAACATTTTGCAGTAAATCTACATTATTGAGACACAAACGAATGCATTCTGGCAACCCTTATTTTTCATGTAAATATTGTGGTAAATTTTTCTTCCGTAAAGATGTTTATACTCGTCATGAGGTAAATGTTCATAGTAAAGGCTCTAAAAATGTTTTTTGTTGCTACTATTGTAGATTGTACTTTGCAGACCCATCTATATTAAAGGAACATGTTTTAGCCAACCACAAAGAAAACGCTTTCCTACCTGTGAAGCCTGAATTCTCAAAAGGTCTAATTGAACCAAATAAAATTAAAAAAGAGTTAAATAGTAAAACTGTTGCTGTAAGTAAAAAATTAGAATCAAAATCTTGTATAATTGATAATGATATTTGCAAACCTGCAAATTCTTCATCACTTATGATAAAAAAATGTGGCATTTGTTTACAGTCATTTGGAACAATATTAGAAATTGAAAAACATATGAAAGATTATCACCAAATGCAAAATCTAAATAATACAGAAACATTCTTAAAGAATGTAGTTGTAAATGATCTTGAAGAAAAACATTTGCGCATAGATGAAGAGATAGAAAACAGTGATCTTAGTTCCAATTTGGATACACCAAGTAATTTAATTTCATCACAAAATTTGACTCATGTAAAGCAATCTTTAGCAGGCATATCATCAGACAATGAACATATTTTAGAAAAGGAAGATTTAAATGAAGTTAATACTGATTGTATTTCAGTTGTTGATGCTCAAAAAATGAGATGTAAATTGTGTTCAGAAGAATTTCTTGAGGAAGCTTGTCATAAAGCACATGAAAAAGTAGATCATATTCTTATTGAGTGGTTCAAATGTACAATTTGTGAAATTAGTGGGCCAAAGCAAGATATGATTGATCACATGTTTTCACATATGTACAAAATAGGCTCATTTGTTGTTAACAAAAATGCAAATAATATTGATATGGTTTTACCTTATACCGTAGGGCAGGACCAAGAATCAGTAAAAATACCAGAAAGTATTTCTGATTTTGGACCATCTGTAGTAATTGATGAAGTCTCAAATAGTGAGTTACCACCTCTGAAAGATAGTAAGTCATTAACCTTTAATAGTTCTATAGATGAAATTAATTTACAGTCGTCAGATTTTCTCATTGAAGAAAAATCTTTAAATGAGAATGATGCTCTGGTACCAGAAGAGAATGAATTGACAAATTATTCTGTTCAGAATGAATGTAACTCTTTTATTGAACCTTCTATAATCAAAACAAAATCTAAAAGTTACAGTATCGATAAGATTGAATATAATAGGAACTCTAATAATTCTGCTGATATCAATGAAAATTCCTGTAATAACTCTCATCATAGTATTGGAGATCTTGATGAATCAGCATCTAACTGTACAATAAATGATATGAATGAGATAAATTGTGAGAATGTTAAAGAAAAATCTGAAAATCCTTCTGTATGCACCCAAGATAATACTCATATCTCTGAAGAAAATACTGATTCTAAACACTCACTTAATAAAAACAGTGGAGATTTTACTAATTTTTCCCAGCTTCGTTATCTGTTAGAGAATTTTAAAAAACAGAGCTGTCCAATGGTCTCGGAAAAACTTGTAAAATCTCAATCTGTGGTAAAATCTAGTGCAAATATGGATTGTGTACAGCTGCGTCGTCTACTTAAAAATGGTACTTTTAATTGTAATTTGAATTCTTCTGTTTCAAATCAAACACCTACCGTTTTAGAAATGGAGAAGCCTGATAAACTTAGGAATTTAGAATCACCAGTAAAAAATGTTCAAGATATTAATCCTTTAAATTTTTCTTCTGAAACTGGGGAATCATCAGTTGGGAAGATTCCACATTTTTATTCAAATTTGGAGTCTGAGCAAAAACAGAAAAAAAGTACTAATACACTTCTGAAATTTGATATAAATCAGTTTGGGTGCGAAATGTCTGAAGGGAAACTAGGAAAGACTTCTGATATTCATACTGCTATGCAAAAAGAAATAGACTTTTCTGACCTTCTTAAAATTTCTGATAGTAATAGTGCTAATGATGACAATATATTCCTTAATAATGACCTGTTAAATTTTCCTAGTAATTCCTTGTCCCAAAATGATAATTTGTATGTCTGTAACAGCAGTCCTAAAAATTCAGAAACTGCTAGATTTTTCAATAATGAAAAATCCATTGAAGAAGAAACTGCTCATCTTAACTATTTCAAAAATAGTACTATAGGGAATATTGGCTGTGTTATGACAAATATCATCAAACCATCATCAGATTCCAAAAATATATTTCCAGTTACCTTTAGTAAACCAGACAATGCCAAATCAAATTGCCCATCTATACATGATGACCAACACCATTTATTGCCATGGCAGGGAAATACTAATCCTGCAAGTAAAAAAACTTTAATTAAGGGGAAGAACAAACCACTGTGTGTTAGTGAACATTTAGATGCAGTTTTCCAAAATGTATGCAATAAATGTGGTAGGACTTTTAAAGATAAGTATGAATGTACAAGACATTATCTGATATGTGTTGGATCTACACAAATGGATAAAAATAATCATATATATGAAAGTCTGAAATATCCTGAGACTTTGCATTCTTTGTTATCAAAGAATGAAACTAGAATTCAGCATCACCTTGCCATACATTCACCTAAATCAGAAAATAAATCTGATGATAACTCCAGTGAAAATATTTTAAATTTATCCAGAAATTCTTCTTCAAGTTCTTGATAAAATGCTTCATGTTAAAATCTTATTTTTTTAAGTAGTTACTTAAAATATTTTCATTTCATTTTGAACATCTAATTTTATATGAAAATTTAGTTTTGTTGTATAAAATTATAGTTTACATTATCTACCTCTCTGTAAAAAAATCATCTCATGCTTCATTATTTATTTATAATCAAAGTGCTATGGAGGAATAGTATGCAAATAGGTATGAGTTATTACATTTTGGAAACTTTTGAAACAAATTTTTAAAAAAGAATGCTCTATGTGAGGTTTTTTTTTTTTTTTTAATTCAATATCTTGTTTTTAATTATAATATTATTATTGTTTGACACTTTTCTTTCATATATTTACTAAAGATTTTTAGTAAGTCTAAATTTAAATTCCTCTTAAACAAACAAACAAAAAAAAAATATTTGAAAACAATTGATCTTGAATTTCAAATGAAATAAATTATTCTATGAATTCAGATGCAGTAGACAATGCTGAACTTAATGTTGTTTACTATGCAAAATTAAATCCATTTCTTTTCATAGCAGCTCTTATAAAAAAATTTAAAGTATAGAGCAACAAATCCCCCCCCCCCTTCTTTTGCTAATATTTTATGAAAATAGCTATATTTCTAACTATGTATTTTAAAACTTATAATTTAATGTGTGTTCATTTCATTATGAAATATGTATGATATACTTCAATTCTCAGAAATATAATTTTTCTTTTTTTGAGAAGTAAAATAATGATTCTATTTCAGTTGTAGGCTTTTAATAATAATTTTTAAGAATTGTTGGATCAGGTTTTTAAAAATCTGAAATCTATTCAAAATTATTTAAAAACTTCTAGGATTTATTCATTTAAAAATTAATATATTTGTTACCTTTTTTGAAATATAAGAAATGAAAATAATTATAAAAATTTGTGAAAAAATAAGTAAATTTATTTTTATTACTTTCTTTGATTTTTTATGCTTCAAGATATGTAATTGGTATAAATATTTATCATTAGTAATGATTTATTTTGAAGGAATTTGACTTCAAGTCTAATTTGGCCATCCAGCTGCTAGACCAGATCACCTTAAAACTTTTTATTTTATTTTGCAATAATTTTATTATTCTAATCGTCTTAATATAATTATTATCTGTTAAAATTATTTTTTAATGAATGTACTTGGCTTGACTTTAGTGACTAATTTGCTAATAACTATTTGTTAATCTGTCTAAAAATCAACAGAATCAGGAAAAAAGAAAAAAAAACTTTGTTTCTAGCACACCAACCAAAAATAATGTATTAAGAGTTTTTGATAGTACTGAAATCTCTATTGATATCAAGGCAATTTGAAATTTTATATTGCATTTATTTAAGTAAATTCCTTCAGTGGATTACAAATTTTAGCCATATGATCAATTGTGTAATACAGGAATATAATTAATAAAATCATGGAAGCTTCATTTTTTTCATATTCAATTTTAATAAAGAAAAAGGAATTAGAAATCCCTGTTAATTTGAAAGCTGTCATTGGATTTTCTAAATAAATATATTTAACTTAATTTTTTTTTTGTTAGTGATTCATTGGAATTTTGTTTCTTTACTTTGTTTTTTTTTTTTAAATTCTAATTATGTATGCTGAGAACAAAGATTTTTTAAAGTTAAACATGCTTAAAGATTAGGTGAATACCAAGGGGCTCTGATTAAAAAGACAACTGTTTGATTAAAAAAAATTATTTAGTTAAAAAGATCTCTTGATAGTTTTTATGTGAATTAAAATGCACTTTAATTAATTGAATTTTTATACTCATTATAAATTTGAGCAGATGCTAAATTGTTCATTAAGAATGTCAATTGAAAGAAGATATTTATTAGGTTATTTAGACCTGTTTTTTCATTTCCCATTAAGTTAAAAGAAATTGCAAAACAATATATTGGGATATATTTCAAACTGTAACAAGAAATTTGTATAAGTTTTCTTAGGTTCTTCTTAGTCTGATATGTTGTTCAAAAAAAGTTTTTCTCAATTTTATTTTATTGATTAATATATTTGTAATAAAATAATTTTGTGTTTGATTTCATAGAAAAAAATGCTGAAATAGTTTTATATTTTTATCAAATTGAATTTTAAGTAAATTTCTTTCATTCTGCTTTTTATTAATATTATCTTATTTTGATAGAATGATTTGTTCATTTAAAAAATATATATTTGAAACTTTTCACATTGTCTTTACATTTAGAATTTTTTTTCTTAAATTATTTACTACCTGAGAAAGAAAGAAAAAAAAATATTTATTATATTAGACATCAGATTTATAAAGATTATTTTGTAGCTTGAATCATGTAGAATTTTTCTTACAGCCTTTTAAATTAATATATATGTTGTACTTGTTACAATTGCAAAAATAAGTTTATATATATATATATTTAATGTAAAAAGTATATTAAGCTGATTTAATAAAATGAACACATTTAATTCTTAATGAAATTTTCAAATTTCTTAATGGAATGAAGATGTCTTGCTAATTTATCCAAAATCCTAACTTTCTTGTTTTTAATATACTGTGATCTATACTTAAAAAAAGAAAATATTTTTGTGTATGACATCTGCAATGATTAGATATATATATTGCTTTTAAAGCCATGAAATTTGCCTGACCAATAATTATAATGAAAACTTAATGTGCCTAAATATTAATATTTAATGTAGAAATACTTTTTATTTAATATTTTATATTGTTCAAGATTATTTTTTGCACATATTTACCCATTATATCATTTCTAACATTTGTTAAAAATATATCTGTGTGTCATTGAAAAGAACTGTTAGGTGTTATTTTAAATCAAATTATTTGTCTTTTTTTTAATAATTTGTTTCTAAAAATTTTATGATTTGAGATTAAAATTCTTGTATTTGACATTCTAATTACATGATCTCTTTCAATTGTTTTAGATTATTGTTTGAACATTTTCTCTCTAGCTCAAAAGAAGAAAAGCAAAATACACTTTCTTTTATTTTTTAATTAATTTTTTGAATGTATTCTGTACATCCATGGTTGGAAATGTGGAACCACTTACAGAAGTTTTGTTTTTCTACTCATTTGGCGAAAAAAAGGGGGGGGGGATTAATAAGGAATATTGTTAATTATATACTTTAAATTCTTATGACATTATTTGTTGCATATTTTTGTATTCTATTTTCTCCTTTTTAGTACATCTTCATTTTAATTATTTGTTTCAATTTTTGCCAATTTCTTATTAAGTGATATTATTGCTATGAAAGAAAAAAAAAAGGTATTTTTTTATCATTTTGTTTTTATAGCAATATTTTATGGTATTATAGTTTTAATTTCATTTACTTTCATCATGTTATGGATTGTGCCATGCAATTTTCCTAGTTATTTCTAAAATAGAGATATCTACTGCCACTGTCATATTATAGTTTAAATTATAGGAAAAGTTTAATTTTTTAAATAATATTTTTATACAATAGTTGTTAGAAATGAGAAAGATCTTTCCTTTAGTATGCTTAAAGGAAAGATGTAAGCAATTTTTCTATACTACTTTCTGTATTGTACTTGGAATTTTCAGATATAAAAATGTAGGAATGCATAAAGAACCCCCCCCCCCTCCCCTCAAAACTAATAATAAAAGCTAATAAAACAATACACTTTAATAAATTTATAAAAATAAATTTAAATAAATATCTTTATTTTTAAATTTATTCCAAATAAATTTATTTGGACTCTTAATTATAATATAATAAATAGCACTTTTAAAAATTTCTACAATTTGCCTTAAAAAAATCTTATTATTATTTTGTTTCTGTACTGAATGATTTACTTAACTTTTTAATTTTATTTTTCATTCAATTATCAATGAACAACAAAATGGCTCTGCATATTTTAGATAGTTTATTTTAAGCAGAATTTAATATTACTTATGGCTGCTCTTATGAGTACAAAATCTTATTTTTATTTTGCAAAACATCACATTTTGAGTGATATTTCAATTGTTTTTTTAACGGTTCTTCTTAAAACATTCTGGTCCACAGAAAAATTAGTGCAAAACAAAGGTAAATTATAAATTCCACAAAAATTTAGGTGTCTTAAAATTAATTTACTCAACTTTAACAACAACAACATTAACATAAGTTGATATTTCATGGAAAAAAAATCTCAG
Source organism: Argiope trifasciata (assembly GCA_026543055.1). Lineage (NCBI taxonomy): Eukaryota > Metazoa > Arthropoda > Arachnida > Araneae > Araneidae > Argiope > Argiope trifasciata. Next base: position 340,222 of record JAPMOQ010048734.1, read on the forward strand.
TGCATTCAATACTTTATTATATATATGATGTACTGAAAAATATCCTAGTTTGAACTAGTAATATTACATATAAAATGGGGTAGGGATCAAATATATTTTACAGTAAATCTTAAAATATTTTTCACCATAATGTACCATAAATCCAGAAAACTCTAAATCTGCTAAAAAATTTTTTGTTTTCAAATTTATAATTAGTTCAATAATTTATTAAACTATTCATTCTTTAAGAATATTTAAACTGGGATTGAAAATTTTAAGACTTCATATTTTAATTTGAGAATTACAATTATTAACTGAAAAAAAATACTCTATCAAGACAGATCTGTTTTCAAAAATCCCTTTTGAAGAGAAGGGGGAAATGCTGTTAAGTGGAATGATGTGTATATAATAGATTGCCTGTGAAAAAGTACATTTTTCATACTTTGGTAAATCAAAGAAATCAATATGCTGAAAAAAAATCACTAATATGTTCAAATGTACAGTAACGAATCCCTTTTTTATGCTGTAGTAATAATATATAAATTATATTTTATATAGTGCATGTACAGATATGCATAGTAAGGTATTTCATGTACATAAATATTGTGTACTTAAAGTGCTGTAAAAATATCAATATAAATAAAGCTAGCTATAATAATGAATACATCACTGTATATATATCTATACAACATTAGAAAAGATGCCTTGAACTTTTGCATTTGAAAAGTTTTTCTAAAGAGATAGGATTCACTATATTTGAACACTTTCAGAAATGTCTTTATAATATATAATTGTGAAATATTTGTTTAATTATATAATTTTTGAGCATAATGGTAATAAGTAATAATAATGGTTAATAAGTAATAATGGTTAATTGTGGTTAAATGATTTTATGTTGGAGAACAAGAAGCAAAAGGATTTATTTAATGTCTACCATAGCTGTAAAAAATGAAAAAGAGAAATACTTATAATATATGAATATTTTTAATAAGCTAAAAATAACTATGAATTCTTCATTAAAAATATTTTACAGGTTTTTAAATTCAGAATTATCTATCTGCACTTATTATTATGAAAGATACTAGAAATAATAATGAAAATGTTAAAAAATTCAGCACCCTAAAGAAACAAGCATATTTCCCAAGTAAATAGCATCATTATCAAGTAAAATAAATGAATCAAGAAGCAGCTTAATTAATACCAATTTGAAATTCTGTTCTAAAAATGAGTGGGTTTAAAAGTTTTTTTTAGAAAACATTTCAATAGGAATTTGTTAAATTAAGTAAGTAGAATCCTATTCTTTTAGGAAACATCTGTGCAATGTGCACATTCTGTATTTATATAAATATATATTTGTAGAAGCTTTATTTATAAGAGTGAACGACAATGCTTATTAGTAGTTTCTGTGTATTGCTGAACATAATTGCTACTGAATGTTGGACAATCTTACAGTGCATAAAAATAAAAAAGTTTTTTTTTTATTTATTTATGGAAACTTGAATTTTCTTTTATAACTATTAATTGCACTCACCATATATCTTTCTTGATCATTTTCAAATGACACAATTCTTCCATTAACTTCAATTTTAACAGACAGTGACTTTAACAAAAAGTTACCTTCTATTTAAATTTGCCATGTGAGATAAATTGCAATTATATTACATATTGAAAGTGGATTCAATTACGCAAAGACAGGCTTCCTTTTATGTAAACATGAACTCAAGAAATAAAAGATTGGGATATTTCAGATAAATTTAAGATACTTGCCTCTCTGCTTGGTTTTAAATATTATTTTGTACACTGTTTTTGCCCCCCTTCCTCCTATTTTAACCACATATTTAAATTTAACCAAGTTTAAACATGTACCAGGAAGGAGAATATGTATTAATATATTATAACTGCATTGATCAAGCATCCATATGTAATAGCAAATAAAGTACCAAAATGGCTGGGGAAAAAATTCTTTTTACAATAAAATCTTTTCAATGCATCCTTATACAATAGATAAAAATGAAAAAAAAAAAAAAAAAAAAAACATGCATGTACATATTGGCACTCTATAGGCCATATCATTTAACCTACTATTACCAAATTTAGCACATATATACTTTTGACTATGGAAATGTATTTAACATTCAACTTAATTAAAAATTAAGTTGATTTTGTGTGTACTTCTAACAACATTATTGCACAAAAGTAAATTTTGTTTCAAAATTTTAAAAAGCACAAGAATTTTTGTTACAATTCGGCAATTTTTTAAAATTATTTTTTGCTTAATTACTAATAATAGATTAATGTTGACCTGATGTTTAAACCATTTTCATTGTTTCCTCAAATACTGAATTGCATGATTTTCTTCAAGAACAGTTAGCAGAAAAATGGAATTGCTTGTTTTAGAAAGTTTTATGTACATAAAGAACAAAATGCATGTTCTTTAAAATACAGGACTTAAATGTCTGAATATTTAATAGAGGTTTGGGCATGAAGCTTATCTAAATTATTTAGCTGAAATCAGATATAACATATTTCCAGAATTGACTGAATGTCCATTTAATAAATTTAGATAGATAAGGATGAGATACATTTAGATAAAGATTAGATAGCTGATAAAAACATTAAAGGTTTGATTCCCATGAATTTCTTTGATATAATAAAATGTCAATATAGCTAAACTAAACAGTGAACAGAGTATGCATCATTTCTGTTGTTTGCACATTTCCATGTTTTTAAGATATTTCCAAGCATTATGCTGATTACTAGAAACAAAAATAGCCAGCACAGTTTGAACCAGAATCCATTATATCTTAGGTGCAAGATAATTGGTTTTTAGACTCGTAGGAACTTCTCAAAAAGCATTGATGATGTCATATATCCAAAATTTTAATTTCTCAGACATTTAAACATAAATCTTCTTCAAAACCAGTGTCTGCACAAAAACATTGATGGTTTTGAATATCAATAAATGATTTTCATTGATTGCCAATGATGTTTTATTCTACTTAGAATGCAACAGAATTGTCATTTTCAATGATAATTAATAATTTAAAAAATTTCCAGTTTTACAATAAATTTTGCCGATTTTTCCAATATCTTGGCATTCCTGGTCATCTGGCCACCTTGATATATAGGATGATTAAAAAATATGGCTTTAATGCTTGATAATTTGAGGAAATGATAGACATGAAAATGTATCAAAATTATTAAACTAGAATCAGGTTAAACAAATATTCCAAACCAGCAGGTTATCAAAGGTGATTAATTACAAATAATAATAGAAAGAAATGATGAAATAATTTGGATTGTTTTGAATTAGGACATTCACAGCAACATTATTTTCATACAATCAGTTCTTTTGTTAAACTGTGATCAAAACACAATTAAAATTCTATTTAAAAGAGACTTTCAAAATAAAAGCTTCAATGTTCATTCTGAACTCATTTTAGGAAGATCTATAATAAAATAAAAAAATTTAGTTCCAATAAACTTTGAACTCAAGTGGAAATAAATCCATCATAAATTATTTTTCTTAATTATTATAATCAGTCCAGTAAATCTGGAAAATTTAGGAATTCAGTTTCCATTTAGTAAAAAGAATTAGGAGGGGGGGGGGAAGTAAAAAGACAAATACAGAAGAAGGTTCAGAAACTACTTTTTTTTTTTCACCCATAAACATTTGATACACTGGGAGATAATTAGTGTGTGATGCGAATTAATTTTTTTTTCAAAATATAAAATCTTAACAAATTAAAACTTTCTGACTATGCTAATTAGATCTTTGACTAACCAGGGAAAACAATATCAATATTTTGCATAATTTTGATCAATGACAATTTTCATAAATGATGAAATTACAAAAAAATTCTGTTATAATCCTAAAATCCAAACCAATTAAATTTACTAATCCCAACACTGAGGCAGTTCAATTCTGAATTTTTGTATCATGTTTCATCATATCACATTTTAATATATTTATTCAACAAATGTAAATTAATTTAGTTTGAAATAAGATAAATATTAAAACTGAGTCATTACTTTTTTTTATGTGATTTTAGAGCACAAAACATTATTTCAGTTACAAAATTATAATTAGAATTATTATAATCTGAATTTAAAATGTATAAATAAAACAAAAATGCTATGTCAGAATCCTTGAACAGAGGAAAACAAAACCTTGTATTAAACATAAAGATTTCATAGTTTGCAGTACTACAGTTCAAAATGTGGTCCTGCCAGCAAAGTTTTAAATGGTAACAACACAAATTTGGTAAAACAATAAAACTGACAAAGATATGATAATACAGAGCAGAGTGTTAAATATCCAAAGAAAATTCTAATGCCTAAAGCAAACCTTTATAAAAAGTCATTTAAAACACAAAAACATTTTATCTATAAATAAAAAGATTTATAATGAAAACTTACTATTGTTTTCGTTTAAAGTTTAGATGAATTTTATATGTTATAAGTTTTTAGTTAAACATGATTTATGCAAAATCAAATTAAATTTTTAAAAAAGAACCAATTCTCAAAAATATCACAAAGATATTAAAAAAATTTATTTTTAATTTATAGCATTTTTGAAGCATTTTATACAAATAATTTACGACAAATCACAAACATTAGCTTTATATATCACAATCTAAACGTATTTATAATTCATCAAGAATACTTGGCGATTCCCGAAAGATACTCAAATACCATTCGGCAGTTTCAGGACCAGCCCAGACATAATCCATAATCAAGTATTCAATATAACCAAGAACTGCTCCTAATAATACATCACCAACATGATGCCTTCCAAGCAATACTCTTGAGGCACATGTGCATATGCACCACAACATTAGAATAAGATGAAAAAAATACCATTCAGGTGTTGATGCTATTAGTAAGTAAGTAATTAGGACAGCTCTTGAAGTATGTCCTGATGGACAAGACATCTTATCAATAGAAACTGTGAGGAACATATCATCTCCCTCATTATTAGAAGGCCTTTTTCTCCGAATGGTAGCTTTTAAGATTGCCACACTTATGATGTCTAAAAATAAAGCTGAAAGAAACAAAACAAAAAATTTTATTAGGTATGATAAAAGAATATGTAATACAGAATTTGTACAAAACAATTATGAGGTGAATAAGACACTAGATTTATATTTTTATAAAATTCATTAACAAATGTAGTAGACAAAAACTTTATATAAATATAACTTTAAATTTAATGAGGAAATAATTAAACAAAGGTTGTGAGAGATATGCTTAATCTTTTTGAATCCACTTTTTTTATAACTGAAAATATATAAGCTGAAAATAAAAAATCAAGAGATTGATTTGTATAATTATAACCTTCAGCTAAAAATAAAATCCAATTTGCCTTTTAATATTGTTATTTTTTTTTAAAGTTATTATTAACAAGACTGCTTTAACAAATTTGAGTGGCATAGGCTAGCAAAATTCTATTGAAAGCCTAGGTAAGAATTTGAATGACTATGACATAACAAAATAATTTATCAAGTAAAATAATCAAGCAGTAGAAAAATGCTTCCTGATTAATGCCACACAATTTTGCAAATCAGCACTGTTTCCAAATGGGATTCTACAGGATGGTTTCTGCACCTTGATTATATATAACTGAGTGCCCTCAACCATATAAACTGAAATTATATCAGTCAAAGATGCTATAATTTCATTAAAAAAATTACACATAACCTACAATCATCAACAGCATTCAGAGAATTCTTAGTTAAGATGGCAAAATAGCACACTCCCATAGTAAAGAAAAGACATTATTTAATTAGATAATATAAAAAACAAAGTAATTAAAGGAATAATTTTAAAAATTACATTCCAAAAACATACTTTTAAACTATCTTTCATTTATCAATTACAAAAATATACTTAAAAATTCAAATTAATATAAATATACATAAGGGGTTTAAACATAATTTTCTTTAATTTATAAATCAGAATTTTGAATTAATTTAATATATTTAGATAATATAATGCATAAATTAAAATAAGATAATTTAAATGGGTATTAATTAATATAACAAGCATTAATACAAAAGCACCTCTATCTATTTAAGAATGTTTATAAGCTGGAAGATAATTTGAATCACCTAATACTTTTCTATTACCTTGATATAGCAATTAATATCCCTTCTTGAAGATCATTTCACTATCTACTATCTACTGAAATTTCACCTACAAAATTCTAATTTCACATTGAATATCTTTGGTATACTCTGTAAAAATGTGCAAACACATTCATACTAAATCTATTCCCATTTGTGTGGCAGAATTCCTAATTCATTGGCACTTTCAAGCATATTTTCAAAACTCATAATATAATAAATCAGAAAAAAAATTTTTTAAACATTTAATTATTAAAAAAAATTAATAATTTAGCAGCAACAGATAGAATAAGGGCAAAAAGAAGCATTTAAAGTAGCATGACAAATAGCATAATCAATACTTATACCATTTCACTGTTTCTATTGATATTTGGCAACATAAGTATACATTCCTATACAGAGCAATTATGTTTTTATACATATTCAATATACTTTTAAAGTTCAATGCATTAAGATATTAGTTAGAAATTGCACAGATCAAACTCTACAATGATACCAACTACCTTAATGAATTATAATCTTCAGTAATCATGGTTTATACATCATATTAATAGTATTAATTTAATCATGCCAATCATCTCTAATGAATTGCATCATACAACAACAAATAGAAAGATTCTTTTAAATAATTTCAATTCCATAAACTATTTTGACTAGTAAATTCAACATATTAAGTGGCAAAATCAAAACATTCATTGATGTTGGCGAACCCTATCGAGTTCTTCTCATTTATAAAAAAAAATAAAGACAGGTAACATTTTTGAGATTCTTCTTGAAAATGTAGGATAATGAAGGACAGATAACTACTAATGAAAGATATAGTTAGACACACATTTTCATATGTGCGTGTGTGTTTTGGAATACAAACTGATCAAAACCCGAAAACTATGAAAGAAAAAATTTTCATGTTAAAAATTTATATTAAACTATATATATTTTTTTTTCGTTTCCGAAAGATTGTTGGATTTTTAAAATCAATTGGCCTCAAGTTAATATTCTGGAAGTTTATCATATCAATCATTTTTTCAATATACATTTAATAACTATTTAAAAATGATACTTGAAGCATAACATGTTCATTGTTTCTATAGTTATATGAATATTTTCAATAGACATTTTTGATAAACATATGGGAAATTAGTTAATTTATTTCCTGAAAATAATGTGCACCTTTTATTTCCATTTATAAAAATTTATATCAAATCATGCAATCCAAACTTCCATGTAAAAGAAAATACTATTCTGGTATCACAAAGTTCAACAGTACTATCATTTAAAGCTTAGTTTAACTATCATTTTAGATATTGTTCAAATATCATTTTGATAGCTCAATTAACATTTAATTTTTCTTTGCAACATAAATTTAGATTTAGTTTTTACCATATTTTTCAAATTTGGCCTTTCACAAAAAATCCCCTTTGGCACTCAAATTCTTTGCTGGGAATCCAGTTAGTAATTCATTTGAATCTGTTATGCGTAATTTGATATTCATGATATACATGTATTCTTAAAAATATAGATAATTTCAAACTTTGATAGACATTTAACCTGCATTTTTATTAGCTTTGCACTTATTCAGTTTATTGTTCAAATGAATGAAAAATAAATTCCTATATCTTCTATCATTGAATAAAATATTTTCAACTCTAATCTTATAAATTATTTTTCATGAAAAATATTTATTTGATTCCTGTATTAAAATTGATTCAGCACATTTTATATTTAATAGCATTCTAACTGAATAAAAAAAAGCTAAGATAAAGAACCAAAGAGTGACAACTATAATTTATAAAGTTACCAAGTGTTATTCCCATTACACATTATCCAAGGACATTTTATTTACAAGTAACAAAATAAAATTTTTAGAGTAAAATTTTTAAAAATATTCCCAAAAATATAAAACATTAAGCAAAATTTCCATTACTTAGCCTTCAAAATTAAGGAGAAATATCTTGAATAACAAAAGCAGTTTGAATTATAGAGTAACAATGAAAAGTATTATTGTAAATTATGCACAAAAATATTGATAAAAAAAATTATCAAAATTATGAGGGAAAAAAAGACAAAAATTAAATTAGTATGAAAAAAAAATACTTTTGCAATTTGAAGCTATAAAGTTATAAAAAAGTAAAAGCTAAATTTTTTGCAATATATCTTTGAAAATTAATACTGAATACTTTACAAGGTTTCTATGATTCTTAATTAAAATTCCAAAGAAATCATTTGAAGTGCCCATTCTTCTAAATTATATATAAAAACTAAATTTTACAATTATGCCAAACAATCTGATATATTGACTATTACTACACATATTTGCTTTTATCAATATAAATATATCTTCAAATTTTAATCTAAATTCCAATATTATAAACGGGGTAAGGCTTAGTAACATTTCAGTGTATTTTTAATGCAAATTTGGATTTGTATAAATCACTTTTCGATTAATGGATCTTATATATACTGTCATAACCAACAAATTTTATGAATTAAGAACAAACACATGAAGCTGATATCTTATTTAGTGAATTAAAACAATGAGAACATTTATCATAACTGGTATTTTAGATCTATTAAGATGTAAGAAAGTTTAAAATCACTTTTCTTAAATTATTAAAGGTAAAAAAAAAAAAAAAAAAAAAAAAAAAAAAAAAAAAAAGGAATTGGAATGGAAAGGAATAAAATACTCTTGAATCTACAAATCAAAGGAGGAATCTTGAAAGAAATTCATCAAAGCTATAGTTATTTATTATTATTTTGTAGTTATTTTACCTCATATCTAATAAATCCTATATATATATTTAAAAAAGTAAAGAAAAATTCATGTTTAGATCTTACCTAAAAGGATATTGAAAAAGAAAGCTTCTCTCTGAATAGTGTTTGAAAACCAAAGACCAATGATACTTCCACAAATCCAAAACACACCATGGCATGAATATTCTAAAGCTTTCATATGCGATCGTAAATGTCCCAAGGGCGAAGTTTTAGATGCAGATAGGCTGAGAGACAAACTTATACTTTTATCTAATTCCAACAAATTCTTTAGAATATTTTCCTCCTTTGACATTGTGTCTGTTTTTATGTTATCTAAGGTAAAATTAAAAAAAATACATATTTAATTAATATAATAAAAAATAAAAATTTAAATTATGAATATAATAAATTAAACAATTTTGAAAATGCTATCAAAATTTAAGTAAAACCTCTTTAGTTGAAAATTAAGTAATCATATAAAATACATAATTTATTCATTTATAAAACAGAAAAATAAATTAGGATTTTCCATCACATAGCGAAAATTAAAAATAATTTTTTAATTGAAAAAGTATAAGATAAAGTAAAGTATAAATAAGATAAAATATATCAATTAAAGATAGGTAAAGTATATCAATTGGATAAAATTAGATTGATATGATAAAAAAGTAAGAATATCTTATTTTAGAAATAATTTTGTATTTAGAAAGCAGCAGGAAGGGAAATTTTAAATTCTAATAATATAATTTCTAATTAATATCATTAGGATATACAATTAAATCTTATATTTATTATTTTTTATTGCAAATTTTTTTTTAATAAAATTTTTAAGGCATAACTACAAAGCTAAATACCTTAACTCCCAAAATTGAATCAATACCACTCTCTCCTAGTTAAAGATCTAAAAGAAAAACAAAACAACTTAAGTTCAACTGGAATGATAAAATATATAAAAATTCAGATAAAATGTTTATACCTCAGTTTGATAATGATGAAGTGCATGCAATTAAATCTGTTAATTTATGATTGTTGTACACTTGAAAAATACAATTATAAATTTCTCTTAACTTCTAAATAACACAAAAACATTTCTAAAGAACTCACAATTCGAATTGCAAAAAATCAAAAATTCTGACATAAAGAATAAGGAAACAAAAATAGTTTTAAAATGAAAATGGATAAAAATATGCATTAAACAAAGAGAATGTCATTTATTTTATGTGACAACACTTAAAAGTTGTTCTAAGAGTTGAAAGGCAATAAAAGCATAACTGAATAAATTATATAAAACGCATGCTGCATTATATAATATAAAAACTGATTACTCTGAGAAAAAGTTGCTTTATTAATCTCAAATCATTTCTTCTTCATAGTCTAAAAAAAGTTTTAATATTATCTAACTTTTTCTTCAAATATTAAATTTTGCATGAGAAGTAAATACTATTCATCTAGACACTTACAAAGGAAAGAGAGAAGTACATATTCAGATTTAAAAGCAGTTATTAATAAATAAGTTTTAAAGTTATTAATCTTCATTAATTTTTTTAAAGCAACATAATAAAATATTTTTAAATGGCAAATTGTCTTTCAAATGCAATCATACAAAATACAGCATTTTTCATTTATATAACAGAGAAATAAGTTAGGAGTAACCATATTACAGAAAAAACTAAAAATTATTTTTAGATTATATATATATATATATATCTTATTTTATATAGAAATATATCTTATATAGGAATCTTATTAACAAAATAAAATGAGATGATTAAAAGTAGCATATTAATGTGTATTAATGCAAATTCGAAAATGTCACTGCTTTAGTTAATAAATGAACTGTATCAAAAGTATCAAATATTAGCAAATTCAACCAAATATATATTAATTATTGGAAATCCAATGTAATTTTTAACAGAATTTCACACAGAATCAATAACTACACAGCGCAATAACTACATATCCATAATAAAACTACACAATGATTCGTGACAAAAAATTCATAATTTTAATCGGACGAGGATATATATGACGAAAATTCAGGTTTTATCAAATCAAACAATATATTTTAGAATATATATATATTTAATTTATGAGTTTTAAGGAAAACATTTGCACCCGGCATTTGGTCGGTCTGTAGCAATTTTCTTCACCTATATTAGGCTAACAATTTTTATCAGTCACACTTAAATAAAATCTTCCCACCCAGAAAAAAACATGAAATAATTTTTTATCCCCCGAACTTTTGCACACTTACCTATTCTCCCCTTTTCTATAGAAGGAAAGGAAAGAAAAACTGCAAATTGCAAATAGAAACTAAACCCTCCGCGAATCTTTGAATATCATGCGGCTCTCTAAAAATATTTATTTATTTATTGACAAATTTCTTTATAGCATCATTTAATAAGAATTTTGGAAAAATTGGAGATTAGAATATTTCTTAATGATTTTAAAATATCAGAACTGTTTAAATAAGAATTATTTCATTTAAGGAATATTGAATCCACCTTTATTTTAGAAATTAAAATCAATTAATGTAAAATGGCAACATTCTTTTCGTTTCGGAATCGGAAAGTGCAGCGTGGATTATAGTGCTGCAAGAGTGTCAAGTTTGGTGTTTTGTTTGCCTCCTGTAAAAACTGTCTTAAAAAGTAAGTATTAATCATCATCTTAAAATTTTAGGGTTATTTTAGAATTTATCGTTCTTATTATGTATAGATTTTATTTGAAAATTTTGACGTATCCGCTATATTGAAATTTGGTTGATTTTAATTTAAAATATGTTACTACTATTTCTGTTGTATGTATTAAATCAAATCTATTGTATAGAATAATTCCTAAGGATTAATAAATTCAGTTTTGGACTGTCTTCGATTTCATTTTTTTAGTTTATTTATTTTTTATTAGACATATTTCAAATAACCTGCAAAGCCAACGAATATAATTACTTGGCCCAATTTTAAAAATGTGCATGTTAGTATGAATGGCAGTTTCATTTATAATTTGTAACTTTTTTTTTGACTTGATTGCTCAAAGTGTAACATCAAAATCATACATAAATTTAATTATTAATGTATTTTTACTGATTAAATAAATATTTATTCATTAGATTTTTTATCATGAAAATTTTATATGTGAATGCATTTAATAGAATTAAATTTCTTTTGTGTATATTTGTGAATAATTTGCTATTAAATTAAAAGTATATTTATGCATTGAAATTTTGCTGGCAGATATTTGATATATTGAAAAAAATATTTGCTTTCAGATTTCTTCGAAGTCTTTGATTGTTTAAAATAACTATGTAAGTAATACTTTATAAATTGCTTTTAATTTTATATTTTAGTTTGTATTATGAAACAATAGTTTGATATTTTTATATAATGAATAAAATGCATGTCATCTTGTTTTTTTCCCCCTTGTTAATGTACATTTGCATGAAATATTTTTTTGATACAAGTACAAGATTAGGTTTATGCTGAATGCTTCTGAATTAAGTATCTTTCTTTAATATTATAGTTAAAAGTAAAAGATCTGTTATGTTCAAGTATAAAGCATCTTACATTATATATATATATAAAGAACAATTTATAAATATTCAAACATTATTATTTAGAATTCAGAGATTAAGCAGATAGGCTACTGAAGGAATAGCATTAAAAAAAATAAGTAGTTTTGATGATTTTAGACTGTCATGAAGATGTAATGAAAAATTATTAGTGTATTTGATACATATAAATATATGTATTTTCAAATGATATTCTTTTTAATCTTAACTTTCATTTCAGGTCTAAAGTAACTTTTAAGATAACTCTGACTTCAGATCCTAAGTTGCCATTTAAGGTGTAGGTATAAATATGTTATATGAATTTATTGTATTTTATGTTCTACTGCAGATTTTATGTTAATCTTAATTATTGCTGATACTTAATTTTTTGTCACATTAATCTAGGAGATGTAATTGAAATTGCACTACAAATTTTGTTTGATGCTCTGATAAAAATTTTAACCTTTGAGGCACACAAAAATAAATTTTTTAAACTATGCAATTAATTGACATGCTTAGGGTCTAAGGGATGAGGAAATACCTTTAAAAATTTTTTTTTATAATGGATTGTACTATGTTGGGGGTGCAATACATGATGAGTTAAAATGATACTGTTTGATCTAGAGCTGTCAAATTTGGAATATATATACTTTGGCAGGATAGGAATATGCATCGTTTTTTAATTTTAATTAAATTTAAGCAAAATTTGTGCATATTTCAATGACCACATCTGAAAATAGTACAATTCCATAGTAATTTTTCTTCATTTTAATACTGCAAAATTATCCTTTCAAATATACTAATTTTCTAATAATATAAATTGTTTCTATTTTAACCAATTAAAAAAATATTTTAAGCATGTTTTAAAATAATTTATTTAACACAAATTAAAAATAAAACTTAACATGGATGAGCTCTTTATTGGTCTTTATAATCACATTGATAAAAGTTCATATTAAATAAGTTAACTTTTACTATTGCAGACTAAAGTCAGAAAATTAAAATTTTTTGATATGTGTCTGCATGAAATATAGGATGGATAGTTAAAACAAAATTAAATGCAAAGAGTAGGTTTCTGTGAACTTTTAAAATATATTTCCATAATTCTTTAGTATATAAGGCACATAAGCATGTTTTATACAATATGGCACACAGAATGGCCATTCGTATTGGATCCCATTGTCTAATTTTAAAACAATAAATATTAGGCATATATATTTAGTTGGAAAAATATTTGAAGTGCAGTAAAAGAAAAATGCTGTTTACTGTAATTTAAGTCAATAAATTTTTTGATTAATTATAAGTTTTATACTTTTATACATACCTTTGGTCATATGTGTCGTATAGTAAAATATTCTCAGGGCATATATATTTTAGTGGAAGATCCATTCTATTGGAACTAAAAATTAATAAATTATGATAATCTGAATATTACTACTTTATAAAATTGTGGGATTTTAGACCACTCCATTGACCATCTAAAGGAAAAGGAATCTGTTGTCAGCATTTGGAGTTTTGCTGAGTTTGATTAGCCTAAATTTGAAATTATTTATTGATTCTGAAATTATTGATCTGAAAGAATTTCGATGTTAGATCCATTTGGTTGTGGTGATCTTTCTAAAGCCTTTTTTGCCCTGTTATTGAAATAATAGAGAGCTGTGAGACAAAGCTGAATTAAGTTGAATTCAAGTGAATAGTTGAGTAGCTTTTCTCTAAATATTTCATGCTGTTTAAAGACACCATCACTTCTTTGATTTCATGTTTCATTGCAATAAGGTATTTTTATCCATTATTGAGCTTTTGGATATCGGCCCATTCACATATTACATTGAACTTGTTTTAAGGGGAGGGGGTTATCTATAGCTGTATTATTAAATTTAACGTTTATTTATATATTTTCAAAGGGCGTTTATATATATATTATAAATAAGTTGCCAAATGGGTGCAAAACTTGAGAACGGCTGGACCAATTCAGCTAACTTTTATTTTCATATTTTCGTTAAGGCATAAGGAAGGTTCTTATGGAAAGAAAAAACATAAAAGTTGTGAGGAAAATAGTGAAAACACCACCTTTCTTTCACGTAGTACAACAACAAAATAACTATAAACATCCTCCAGAACTGTCTGTAAAACAGCCTTCCTTTCTATGAAACCCACTGCACTGAAAAACATTATAAATTAGTAATAGCATATATATAGAGGATGATGCTGAATTCGACAGACCAAATTCAAAGGGGTGACAGTAAACATCAGGAGGATAAAGAATCACCTTACAATATAGGATCTCAAATGATGTTTAGGGGACAAAAATCTTTTACTTCGCACTTATATATAAACATTCTTTAAAAATATAATTTGAGGTGCACAAGGATTGCCATATCTGTCTAAATAAAAATGAATCGCCAAATGTGTTGCTAAGCACAAAACTTAAGGACACAACCAATTTTGCTAATTTTTTTGTTAAGGCATGAGGAATGTTTTTATAGAAAGAAAAAATACTACTTTTCTTTTCCCATAGAAATCAGAGTAAATTCAAAATCTTTCCCCAGCTGTTAAACATTTGACGTCTACCAAAACAAAACAGTCTCCGCATTAGGATTGTCTTTGGAATGCCTTCAAATTGACTAGGCTGTATAGGTATTAATCAATGGCTGCTGAAAGGGGGGGGAGGTGCATATCAAAAAGGAGGGGTGCATGTCATCAAATAAAATATTATTGACCTCTGTACTTGTCATCAAAATTACAGGGATCATTAAATTATGTCCTGTGCTTGGCCTTTTTTTATTTGTTTTTAATTTTTTGCTCTAAAAATCTGATTGTGTTTATTTGTTCTGCATGTTTATGTTTAGAACTATGACGTCTATAAGAGCTAGGTGCAGCAATTCTTGTCAAAGAACTTGAAAAGCTGCAAACCAGGTAAATTTTCAATCAAATCGCTCTACGTAGCAATGCAAAGAGCAAAATGAAATTATAAAAGGATTAGGATATTACAACTATGTCAACGCATCGTTTTCAAGATGCTTTCAGTGTTTCATAGCAGCTTTAATATATGTTTCAATTGACTACAGTTCCATCCAATGTGTTGCTAAGGGATCTATAAACTCAATTTATCCACATTGTAAGGCACTGAAATGCAAAAATGAGACAAATGGATTGTGTTGTGCAAATAGCAAAGTGAATCAAATGCCATTGGTTCCACCACCAGAGCCATAGTACTCATTGATTTCAGGAATTGGAACGGATTCCATACATTTCCTTACAAATATATAACAGCTGCTTCCAAATGACTTCCGTTTAGGCTACAAATATTACAAGGGATAATTACATGCCAATTTTTATGCTAAGGGACATACAACTGAGTTGATTGCATAACTAACCAAGATGTCATCAACTATCCACCAGAATTCTTAAACTGTCTGGATTTGCCTGGATTACCTTCTTCTTAATCTTCCATTAAAAACAGGATCGGTGATATAATGTTGCAAAATATCAATCAACCACATTTATGTAATGGCACACGGCTAGCAGTAAAGATATTACCGAACAATGTGATCGAAAAACAGTTCCTCAAGGGAAAATGTAAGGTATAAGATATTTTGATGACCCCCATGCCAATGGTACCAACTGATGTACCATTTTAATTTAAACGATTGGGGCTTGCTGTCACTATGACCATAAATAAACCTCAGGTTCAGTCATTGAGTATTTGCAGCATCAATCTCGAAAACCCATGCTTCTCTGATGAACCGTTGTATGTTTTTGGTTCTCACATTGGAAAACTCTCAACGTTATTTGCTTATGAGCCAGGTTATAAAAAAATATTGTGTACCATAAAGCAGTCAATAAAAAGATCCTATTACTTGAATTTACAAAGGAGGAAACTTATTTTTGTAAGTAATCATCGTTTGTAATTGGGACAATAGATCAAAGTGATCATTCTGAAATTCGTTTTACGTATTTTTTCTAATGAATTGTGCATGACATATAACTTTTGAGAGAATGAAGTCCGTCAGGATATATATATAATATAGCTACTTCTTGATGGTTAAGAAATTGTTTCTTGAATTTTTCGCCTTTTTGAATGCTATGAGATTGATTCATAATCGTATTATAAATAACTTGAGCCTTTCATCATATGATGCGCAAAAATATATTTTGATCAAAGTTATGTCATTAAGACTACTTCATCTAATTCTGAATTTTATGAATTATTGATTAAAATACTTTTTGTTTCTATGGCATCACAATTTCGAAATGTCCTGCAAGATTTCTGTTATCTTATTTATCTATTAACAATACAAATAATATGAAAGACACTTCTTTTTATATTAATCTGAATTTTATGCAAATCTGTTTAATGTATTAAGCATGAAATGTAATATAATTTCAAATAAATGTTTTTTATTTTTTGAAAGTTAGCTAAAAAATAAGAATTACTGTTAGTGGTTTTAATATCCATTTTTAATTTTAGACTCAGTGTACCAGAGAATACACCTTTCACTGCAGTTCTAAAATTTGCTGCTGAAGAGGTTTGTTTTTTTTCTTTGTTTGATCAGAGAAAAAATATTTTATTTTATTATCAATTCAGTTTGCTGTGCCATTAATAATTAAAAACTTTAATGAAATTTTTTAGTAATAATGTAACATATGGAATAAAAAAAAATTATGTTATATGATTCTTAGTTTTTTTCTACTTTCCCCTCCCTCCTTTTATTATTTTTTTGTAACTGTCACTGTTGAAATTTGTAAAAAATACATTCACATTTTCAGAATATTAAATGTGGTTTTTCTTAATTTGTGCCTCATTTTTTGTTAGCAAATTATCATCTTTCAGAGATTGCTGCCTATTTCTTTCATCATTGTTAATATTTTTATGTGCTTCAATTGAAATTTTGTATACAATGCCTTACCATCAAATTTTTATTTTATTTTTTGTTTGTGAACTTCACAAATTTGTCAGTAACTTTCAATTTGTTTTATGTTTCTAACATTAAGGAAGCATAAAACAGAATATAGCCTACAGTGGGATATCCTTCAGTAGTTATCAGCTATTCTATATGTATATTGTCCTATTCAGTATGATATTCTATCTGAACTGATATTCTATTCAGTAGTTAAAAAAATTGATTTTAAATTAATTTTAATATCCAGATACTTCTCAGTTCTCTATAATTATAAAAGTGTGTATTTCAGTCATTTTATTATTTTTATTCTGAAATTAAACTGGACATTGATATTACTTTTTTTAGGAATAGTGACTATTTATTATGGTTTACCTATGGTGTCATTACAATTTTTTTTAAAGAAATTTTGTTTCTATTTTATTTTTAACTTATTGTTATTGAATTATCAGCTAGTTGTCAAAATTTCGAATATTGTTTTTTTTTTAAAGTCCATTAAAATTTTTTCTGCATAATTTAGTATTCATATTTTCTCAATAGAGTATTTTAAACATTTAATTACAATTGACATTTAACCCTTTATTTACTGAATTATGTCGCCATCCATTTTTCAACTTCATTTTTGCACCAGTCGTTTAGTTTCCTTGCAAAATAATCCCAGGGAACTCAAGAAAAAAAATTTTAATTAACAGAAATGTCTTAATTAGTTTAATTATTAATTAAATATTTTTAATTCCTACTTTTAGCATGTATTAGCTTCATGTTATTCGGGTTACATTCCCCGTGTTCTTTAGAATACCATCGGCAAAAATAGTGTTACAGTAAAGATATAAGCTAGATTTAAATGGTACTTTTAAGTACCGTCAGTAAACAAAGGGTTAAGCTAGGTTATTTGCCATTCTATTTTTGTATATATGAGCTGCTCTGTAAAGTCAAGTTGTTTAATATTATACTTGCCATTATTATATATGATATCCATGTCATCTAATACTTAATTTTTTTTTCTTGATTGAGTAACTTTTACCATCTTATATGCAAGTTGCATACCAGCATTAAAATGTTATATCACATTTTACTTATATTATATGAGGGTGTTCAATAGCATATTAACATGAAAACATTAAAAAAAATACAGTATAATTTTGGCTATATTATCTAATTTATTAAAACATTTTTCTAATAGATTCCACAAAATTTTTGTGGATAAAATAAAATTACTAAATCTATTGATAAAAGATAAACAGAATACTCATCCTTTAGCCATTACCAGATGGGTTAAATGGAGAAATGGAAGGAGTTTTTAAAAAAATGTGCATTTATTTACTATGCATTTGTTCCCTAGAATCGTAAAAATCGAAATGATTCTAATCAAGTTTAGGGAAACATATGGGATACTGTCCTTTAACAATGGGGAACAAACTAAAATCAATATCTCAAAAAAAAAAAAAAATCAGATTTGATGTTTAAAACATTTTTTTTTGAAAAGAGAAAAATACATTAAGATTCCTTTCAAGAATTTTATTGAGATTCTTTTCAAGGTAAGGAGCATACTTTTTAGAAGTGGGAAGATAATGTAATAAAATAATTTTATTCAATTTCAAGACAAGAACTTCTGTCATTGTTGACAATTACTTGTTATGTTTTATTTAAAACATTACTGTATAATTAGTTAAATAATATGTAACTTGTCATTTCAATTTGTGCTTAATCGGAATGATAAATAATTGTAATATTATTTTATATGATTTAAAAAAATCTTTTGTAAAACTTTTAAAACAGCTAAATGCAAAACTTTAAATCATTAACTGCTTTAACTACAAAACATTCAGACACATTTTAATTTCATTTACATATCAATATTTAATTATAGGAATTTTATGGATATTTTTTTCATGTATTAAAAATTAATTTTTAAAATATGTGACAGTTAATGCTTTTAGCATATTCAGAATTTATTGTACTGTATTTAAAAAAAACAAGCACTTAATGTGAAATTTATAGAAATCGTTTTACATGACAATTTTGGGTGCTCTTGAATTTGTATTCCCCCCTCCTTCATATGCACAGTATTTTAAATTATTTATGAAATCAATATTAGCTTGTAACAATATTAGTTATTATCTAACATTTTTTGTTATCCTATTTAGAAATATCACAGTGTTCAATAATTAATTTACAATCATTTGACAATTCTTAATAATTGCAATTAATTTGGATAGTGAATCATCAGATTGCCCAAAGTATCTGGTCTGTAACATATAAATCTTAATAAATCAAAAATGTTTTGTTCATTATCATTTTAGTTTAACTGAAATTTTAATCTTACCTTAGAATAAAATTTCTGTAGAGATTATATGTAAATTTGTACAACACCCCTCCCCTTTTTTATATCTCTAAGTTTTTGCCTTGGGTGACATTTTGTGTCGATTTGTTTCCACTGGGATTTTAATAATGATGGAAAAATGTAACAAATAAAAAGAAGTTAGGATATAAAAATTATATTTGTATGATAAAAAATTAAAAAAATATTTTTAAAAATGCTAACATTTTGTTACTTTTTGAATTAAAGATTTAAAAAATTACTCCAAAAGGCTCATTACTGCTCACCAAATTATAGAGAACAAATTTTGTTGTTGCAATGGTCTATTAAGTGCCAAAAGCCCCCATTCTCTTTATAATTAGTAGAAATTCTTTACTGTTCTGCCCTTATCAATTCAGTTTTTGAAATGCTTATTTAATTTTGTACTGAAAGGTTTTCTGAATTTCATAGAAATTTCTTGGTTGGAAATATTGTCTTATTAACATTCTTTTTTCCCCACTTCTTGTTAGATACATATTTTCTTTTTAAAAAAATAAGGAATGTTGATATCTGATTCTTCTTAAATATTTAAGCCCCTATTCTTATAGAATGATACGCAAGAACTAGAATTTCGGTAAGATATAAATTATAATTTTTACTTTAAAATTTCTTTCTTTTCTAGTTTAAAGTGAGTCCTGAAGTAAGTGCAATTATTACAGATAGTGGTATAGGAATCAATCCATCTCAAACGGCAGGTATGTATTCTTTCTTTTTATTTATTTATTTTGTGTGTGTATTTACATGTCTGTTATTACTTTTTTTTTAAGTTCAAAGAAATTCTTTCTTATTGTTCCTGACATTAATTGAATGATTTGATATTCATTAATGGATATTATTAGGAATGTATGTTATATTATTTTGAATAGGTTATAAAGAAATTAATAAACTGTATTTTTCTTTTTAATTTATTATTTAAAGGAGGTTTACACAAGAAAATAAAATCTTTTTTTATATTAGATCTGGCATTATATAGAGAATGTAAACATACATTGTGCATTTTTATTTTGTGGAAACCAACCCAAATAGTCATTTTCAAATTGATTCATCTCCCTCCAGTCTTCAGAGTTTTTCCACATTTGTTTAGTTTAACTATCTTGTCTTATTGTATTAATTTATTTTTCCTAATTTGCTGATATATTGACAAAAAATATTCAGAATTAAATAGTTGTATCCAATTGTTTTGTTAGAAATGTTTTGTGCTTGGTTTTAAAGATAAAGTATTCAGGCATTTGGGAAATTTTAATTAATGTAAATAAGATTGTCCTGATACATGAATGCTTCAAAATTATTTATCATGCAATCATAATTTGCTAATAAATCTTTCAAAATTATTAAAATAAAAATATGGCACTCTTTTTTTTACTCTGCAAATTCAAATTAATGTTTTGAGAGTTAATTGCATAGATACACGAGCTCCTAATTGTAATATTATGAAGTAATTATTATTATTGCTATTATTTTTACATAGTAATAAAAATATTATCTATTAAAATATTTATTGAAGTGCATCAGTTTTTGAATATATTTTACTTCATGCTTCAATTTTAAATTTATAAAGTAATCTATATTAAAAATTTATCTTTGCTTTAAAATATACTCAGAATTATTTTTTTTCATTGTTAATTTTTTGTAATAATTTTATCACATAAAATGTTATTATTTGTGGTATATTTGAAAACAGGAGAGAAAAAAATTGCATTCCTCTAAATAAAGCCGTACAATATAAATGAAACTTTTTTATCCTTGGACTTTAGCTGCAGATAGATTTATTTTTAGCATAATTTTAATTTTTTTGTAAAGGAAAAAAAATGACTAATTCTTATCTTTTGTTAACATGATCTGTTCTGTTCTAATATGTATAAATTAGGTTTTAAGTAATATAAAATTATAGCTATCTTCAGAATAAAACATATTTGAACTATGCTTCTTTTTACAGATTAAATTTTAATAATTAGTTTTTTTCAGTCTTGAATTTATTTCATCTTTTGTAAAAACATGAAATTCTTTTATTAAAACATTGCACGTATGAACACATACTTTTATATATTTTGCAGTCTATCCCTAGAATACAGATCATAGAAAAGTAAATATTTAGTAGAATTATGAGGAAGTCCTAATATATGCATATGTTTGCAGTCAAATATATTCACATGCAATGTTCAACAACATCAAATTTATTCAATTAATATGGTGATTCTATTTCATTTTAATGAGAGTTTTGCTTTTTTAGGTGATGTCTTTCTGAAGTATGGTGCTGAATTAAGATTGATTCCCAGAGACAGAGTAGGAAATTAACATTCAGAATGTATTAATTGTAAATAAAAACTAATTGGAGTGGAACTTATGTATATAAAATGCTACATAAATATTCTTTTTTATTTAGAATTTATATTTATTTTGCAGTTGCAATTATTTTTATTATTTTAACAAACTTTGAAGAATTTAAAGAATTGTCAAATAAATATTATAAATATACTATCTGCTATCTATTTTAAAAGAGAAGAGGGGGCGATACTGATTATTATATGGTACTAAAATTTGTATTGCTGTTTTCTTCCATTTATTTTCTAAAAATGGTGTATTCTCTTTGAAGAAATTTTGTATCAATTCAAAAACAATCAATATGAATTTTATCTACAGAAATTTAATGGACTTTTAAAATAAAATATACATTGTATTTAAAGAGCACTATGCTGCTACAACATTTCTTTAAATATCTGAAAAGTATCTTAAATAAAATTAAAGATGAGGATAACTTTATAATCAGCAGTAACAAAGATGTTTTAGATTTTCTGAAAGATAATATTAAAAATCTTAATACTTATGATTTTGAAAATTTATACACTAACGTACCTCATCGAGAGTTGATAGAAGTATGTATTATTATATATGAAGAATATTTAGATAAAGATATTATTACAAAAAGTAATTGGCTGGAATTATGTAAATTTAACATTAAAGAAAATTACGTTTTTAACAGAATTAATTTTTATAAACTAGTAAAGGGAATTCTATTAGCTAATATCTTCTTACATCACTATGGGCAAAACATTATTAAATACAACTTAATTAAAGGATGGAGAGATATTGATGATTTACTTCTGTTAAACTTGGATAATCCTAATGTTACTGTTACTCAAAAGATTTAACTGAAACAAATGAAGATCAACTTAAAACTAACTATCTAGATTTAAATATATAAATTTCTAATGAAAAACTTTTAATAGGTATATATGATGAAAGGGATGGTTTTAACTTTAAAATAATCAAACTTAGTAATTACCATTCTAATTTTAATTCCAAAATGTTCAAAAATTTAATATTTTCACAATTTAACAGAATTTTTAAAAAATGTAATAACACAATTTCTTGTATTAAAGCAACTAACAATCTGCTTAAAATCTTAAATACTAATAAATTTCCCCAAAACTTTTGCAATATTGAGGAATTAATAAGAAAACATTTATATATATATTCTAATTTGCTTCAATTTAACTTAATAGATGGTGCTCAATTATTTTTATGATGACGTTGCATATGGCCAAACAAGGTAGTCGTTTATAACTTCAGACACAGTTAAATTTAGGATAATCTGCACTAATGGTTTTTTTTTTTTTGCTTCATTATGTTTTTTAGCAATGCTTTTTCCATTTGGTAAGAGTTCTGCCTTCATATTTTGATGATTTTAGTTTTATGGTCTTATGTTACCTGGTTTGCTGTGATTTATTTTGGATTGAAAATGATTTAATTTACTGTTATATAAATTTTGTATATATGAATTTTGTGATATTTATTTTATCTCTAAAACCTCATTTTTCTGAAATTTTTGGATCATGAGTGTCAATTTGTTGAACGAAAGTCCGCCCCTCACAGAAAAAAATCCCTGGTTTGAATCCCTGCCTGAGGGTGACACTTGAGAAAGCCCTCAGGCCAGATTCATTATTTCCTCCTTTTTGGTTGTTTGGCTTTAAATTATTTATTACTTATATTTATTCTAATTTTGTTAAGAAATTTTGCATTTTTTATATTAATGATTTGAAACTGATGCAAATTGCTATAAGAAATGTGAAAATTATTTTTAAGAAATCAACAATAAATTGCAATAAAAAAGAATCAAATCACTTATATTTTTCAAAACTTAAGTTGATATAAAGAAGCTTAAATTTACAATACGGGGGAAATAACATGTTGAAAAATGAGTAAATATACATAATTCAAAATAATAAGAGAAGAAAATGAACTAGCCACTGAGTTCCAACCATGGGTCCGATTTCACCAATTTTTGTATCGTATGAAAATTTATGGCATCTTGGTCAAGGACTTAATGCTTTTTCCCATAACTGATAATAGATATAACCGTCATAATTACTATCAAGGTGTATCATTATAATTACCATCTAGATATATATTCACAGCTGCTGACTGGAATACAATCTGTTCTTTTAAAAATAAGTAAAATTATGGCAAAAAATTATTCTATTGATCAAGCATTAGACTTAATTACCCAGTGGCGGTTTTTGGTAATACGAGACCACAGGCGCTGATATATTTTGAAACCCCCTTCACGGTAAACTCCAGTTGGCAAAAAAAGTAGTAAAATAAAATTATATCACTTAAAATTTATTTTGTGCTCTTATTCTGTATTGAAAGGCAATTCCTAATGCATTTACGACTTTTATTTTAACAGATATTATGCCTTTTATCGACCCATTTTGTTATGGCGATATGCCAGGAAGAATTAAATTCGTCGATAGTGAACCATTCGAGAATAATGGACTTAATTCATATTAATCATAAAAATAAATTTATTACTATTAACTCTCTTAAATATCAACAGTTGCAAAGAACGTAAACGAACGTCCACTCCGTATGAGTTGGACTTGTAAAGTGACCTATTTTCAAACAGGATGTAGGAGGCGACACTACACATTGAATCAGGAAGTGTCACGTGGTAATTTCCAGCCCCTGTTGAAATGCTAATTTCAACAAATAAATGAATATAAATTTGAAAACAAAAATACAATAAATCATGATAAATCAAATAAAAAATAACAATAAATGCAAATGCACTAATATAGAGATAACACAAGAATGATAACTAATAATTAGCACTCTTTTATACAGTAGGTAAAATACAAACATCTCTGATATTTCTTTTGATTATTTTTCTATCAGGAAGTTCAATACTAACAACTCTAATTTTATTATCTTTCCCCGGGGAAGATATTTGCAATTATAATTGTGATCCATTTGGTACCTGGAAGGGATTCATTTTTAACTAAAACAAAAGTTTCTATTTCCTCGTTATTTTTATTAAATTGCCATTTGCTCCTTTATTGCAAATTATTTAGGTAATCTCTCTTCCGAATTTTCCAAATCTGTTGAAATAATCGAGTGACTCTTTGTCATTTTGATAGTAAATTCTCCTTAAAATCAATAGTTTTGGGTTCAACTGTTGCGGTAATTGGTCTTCCAATTGGAAAGTGGCCTGGAGAAAGAGTCTCAAAATTGTCAAATTCAGAAGAAAATGGTGTTAGAGGGCGTGGATTTAACACAGCTTCTACTTCAGCCAGTAAAATGGTGAATTCTTCAAGGGTTAAATTTGAATTTCCCGCTATGCGCTTTAAATGAAATTTAAACGATTTCACTCCGGATTCCCACAATCCACCAAAATTAGGAGGAATGAAATGCCAATTAATATGTTCATCATTAAAATAGCAATTTAGTGCATCATCGGGAGATTTAACTAACTCACATTTTTTTTATTTTTAATTCCACATTTGCACCAACAAATGTTTTATCGTTATCCGAGAATATTTTAGAACTCTTACCCCTTCTACTAAAACATCTTTTTAAACAGGCAATGAATGCTTGAGAAGTAAGATCCGACAAAAATTCCAAATGGATCGCTTTTGTAACCATACATACAAATATGTAGATATAAATTTATTCAGTACACCTTTTCGCCGGTTTTTGTATTTTATCAAAAATGGACCACAGAAATCTAAACCACAGTTGTTAAAATGAAAAGTGGGAGTTACCCTTTCTATGGGCAAATTACCCATCAATTGATTTGACATCACAGGTTTATTTTTAAAACAAATTATACAATTGGGAGCAATTTGGCGTGTAAGATTTCTACCATTATGTTGCCAATATTTACGACGAACATGATATAGCAAATTGTTAGAACCAATATGAAAGTATTTATTATGATAATACCTTATAATCATTACAGTTATAGCATTTTTACTTGGTAACACTATAGGATATTTTTCATTGCAAGACAAAGATGAATTTTGTAATCTACCTCCCACACGAATAATGTTATTTTCATCAATGAAAAAATTTAACGAAGCAAGTTTGCTATTGCAAGGCGCAGGTTCACCTTTTAATAAATTTCTAAATTCAACTGGAAAATCTATTCTCTGAACAATATTTAATAACCATATCTCTGCTCCAGTAAGTTCCAGGTGAGTTAAAGTCCCAGTGATGTGTTTGTCACTTGGTGACTTGGCATTTTTGATGAATCTAAAAATATAACTAATAATATGAATTAGTTTACAAAAGTTATTAGTTATAGAAACAATCGTATGAAATAAATCAATTTCGGCTGAGAGCAGGAGAGTTTTAGTAACAGCAGTTTTAAATTCCTTCTTAATATCACCAGTACAGTTTTGGGAAAGTTTAGCATGTATAAGATTTGAAATATCAGGACCTTCCACCACAGTTCATTCTTGATCAAGTCTGGGGCATTCGGATCTCTGGGAAGGAGGTCAGCTGGATTATTTTCAGATATGATGTTGTTGCGATTTATGTTGCCATGAAAAGTTTTGAGTTAATTCTTGTATTTTTGCCACTCTAATAGCGACAAATGTCTTGAGAATGTGAGGTGACGTTCTAATCCAACCTAAGGAAATTGTGGAATCAGAATACAAAGTTACTTCTTGAAGATCAGTGCAACTACAACTTAGTTCACTAGTTTTGACAGCAGGAGGCAGGCTGAAAGCTCCAACCGGGGAATGGATAGAGTCTTGATCGGTGCTACTCTTGATTTACTACAAAGAAGGTGACAGTTTTTGTTACCATTCTTTGTTTGAACATAAACATAAACAGCTGCAAATCCCTTTACCGAGGCATCGGCGAATCCAAGATGTGTGATTCTTTCAGGATTCTCGAATAGGACAAATCTTGGGATCTGGAGTTTTTCTAAATCCAGTAAGGATAGGATAAATGAAATCCATTCATTGAAAATTGCTACCGGTGGATTCTCATGCCAATCTAATTTAAGTATCCATAATTTTTGCATGAAGAATTTGACTTATTACAGGTCTTAAAAGAAGATTATTAATGCAAATCCTGGAGAACACACTTTACAGCATGAATAGGAAAGAGAGACGATGGGAAAGTATTCTGATATTATAAAGTTTAAGAAAAGAATTTACACGCTCAGCGTTTTGATTCCACAAGAATTTTACTTAACGCTTTTCTTTTTCATTAACACTTTTATCAGAGAATTACACTTTTCCTTTAAAGAAAGAGTAAAAGTTGAAAATTCTGTGAAGCGGACCGAAAGGGAGACTTGAATAATCAAATTTACCTTCTGCTTAACACTATGATACACGTCCAAATAAATTTTGATGCCCCTATACACCTTGAGATACGAGGCGACAGCCTCCACTGCCTGTGCGGAAATTCGCCCCTATAATCCCCCAAACTATAAATCATGCTACAAATGTGTCATCCAGCATACTAAATACATTCGGAAGTAGTAAAGTAAACCGTAGGGGAATAGTGAAAGTCAACAAGCCTGTAAGAAACAGAGGAAAGCATGGGACAAATTTCGAAGATAAGCCACAACCGAAAATTTAATTGCATAAAAAAGAGTCAAAGCAGAATCTCGGCGTATTCAACGATATATTCGTCGAATGTCGAGGTAAAAATTTGTTTCAACCTTGAAAGTTTCTGTCTCAAGCCGAGAACTTTGACAAAAAGTAAAAAAGCTACAGGTGCTCCTTTTGCTAATACTGTGTCAGTATTAAATGTTAATAATAAGATTGTATCTACTTTAAAAGACATACAAATACTATATCTTATATTTCAGCAAATACATTCTCCTGTGAAAATTATAATCCATATTTTTTAAATTTCAAAACTAATTGAATTTTGAGTTCCAGTCTGATTTACCTTACTATATTAATTTTACATTCGAAGAATTTCATTTCGCTTTATTGAATATTCATAAATCTTCTCCTGGTCCAGATAACATCAGCTATGAAATGATCCAGCATTTAACTTACGAATCACAGGAAAACTTGTATCTCTTTAATCAGATTTGGAAGGAACAATATTTTCCGTCTTCTTAGCGACAAGTAATGATTATTCCTCTCTTAAATCCCATTAAAGATCCCAAGAATCCTTTGAACTATCGCCCAATAGTTTTAACAAACTGTCTTTACAAACTCTTAGAAAAAATGATTAAAAGACTATTTATATACTTTTTGGAAACAAGCAAAATTCTCAGACTATTCCAAAGTGGCTTTAGAAAGGGACGATTAACTTTAGGCAGTATTTTAAGTACAGAAACTGATATCCGTTCTGCAGTTTTGAGAGGAAGGTCTTGATGACTATCTACTTCGATATTGAAAAAGCTTACGATCGCATATGGAGATATGGCATCTTGAAAGATCTCAACGACTTTAATTTATGAGGAAGCTGGCCAATTTTTATTCAAAATTTTTTAAGATTGAGACAGTTTAAAGTTAATTTAGAATGTGAATTTTCTGACATTTTTACCCAAGATGATATCCCACAGGGCAGTTTTCTGTCACACTTTTCATTATAAAGATTAACTGCTGGTAGATGGCGCCCAGACAGCTGTTTGAACGTTCATAGTTTCTGGCGGCTGTTGCTAGCTTATTAAGATGTTACCACAGTCCTAACCAGCGAGAATGATGAAAATTTCTTATATATTTGGCAAAAATAACTATTTCAGATTTTTTAATTATTTTATTCGAATCTCATCAATTTGGTGAGAATGTATTGTACAAGTGTTTCTAGAGAGTTTTCCTGCTTCGTGAAATACTCTAGAAGCAATTTTTATCAGAATAATTTTTGAAATATTTACATGAAGCTGGTATAAGCATGTGATCTAAATAAAAATAAGCATAAGACCTAATTATCTCCATGCGACAAATAAACGGATACTTTATATTAACTGCGATTCAAATAATTTTTTGTTTTGAATAAAACAGGTTTATTTCTTTACTTATGGAATATGAGTTAACATCATGTTTTTATCTATTTACGAAGAAACTTTTTATTTTGAGAAAGAGCATACCGGGATCTTTAAATTGTTCATGATTGTCTGTAAAAATACTTCTCATGATTTGCTGAATAATTCTCGGCTGACCAACCTCTGATAATTATGTCTAACAAAAATGAATTTGAAAATAACCATTTGACTTCGCAGAAAGTTCCATCGGCTGAGAGTTTCTTAACGACACATGGGAATATAAAATCTAGCCATGAGGAATATACTCCTAAGGTACTTCCTCCGAGTATGAGGGAAATTATTCACAAAAATGTAACTAAAATACTTCGTAGAATCCGAAGAGAATTAAAAGAGTTCACAAGATTTGTTGAAGACGTACAAAAGAAAACCCCATCCGAATATCAGCTACCTGACGATTACTCTACGCCTGAAACTCCTAAACCTGCTGAAGGTTTGAGACCTGTTCATCCCGTAGATCCCAGACCCAAAAATGCTCCTTTGAGGGACGCTTTTCTAATGATAAGAAATTTATTATGGCGAATTTCAAATGTGATCGATCAAGTTGCTGCCGATATTCCAGCTGAAGACGATCATCGCAAGGATGTGCAGTCGCCTCATTTTGATTATTATTATGCTCAGTATGTTTTTCAGCTGGCATTGTATATCTTACAGACGGTTGGGGAAGAAATTGAGATATTTTCGAAAGTCCTTGCTGAAGTCTCTGCTGATGATGCTCTCAGCAAGTTGCCGCCAAAGGTTGATGAAGTCGACGCAACTCTTTCAAACCATAAAATTACTCCCTACGGGCACGAAGTCACTCAAGATTTTGAAACATCGCCGAGAAGTTCGGAAACAAGCTGCGACGAAAGTAATAACGCGTCTGATGGAGATGTGCCTAAGATAGAACTTAAGAGACGTGCCGTGGAAGCGATGGAATTACTAATATTTTTATCTGATAAGATGTTTCATTATTTCCAAGAAAAAGGGTTACCTGAGTTTGATGAAATGCAACACACGGAGTTTTCAAAAAAGGCCCTAGGCATATCAGACTTATGCGAAACTTGCTCAAAGAAAGTAGCCAGAGAGTTAAGAAGGTATAGTTCGCGAGAGAACTTGTTTGAGGAAAAATACGAAAAATCAGTGGACGAAGTGAGTATAAAAGTATTATTAATATTTCAGAAATTGATATTGAAATATTTGTTTGGTTAATCTGTGCTTTGGGTCCCCTGCTTGGCGCATTTTCAAAAAGTCGCCAACTGGCGCATTTTTGCGTGTTGTCTCGCGGAGTTGAATACTCCGAGAGACACTATGTAAAAACGCGCCAGTTTTCGACTTTTTGAAAATGCGCCAAGTAGGAGACCCAAAGCACAGATTAACCATTTGTTTCTTTAGGGTATAAGGAAATTATTTTCTCTGTATCTGTAATAACTTACATTTAATCAGTCATAATAGTTTCGATGCAGGTGAAATTTAAAGCCTTTTACTTAATTTTTTTTTCTAAATTGAGAAAAATTTAAATCTGTAAAACTATTTTCGAGTGGACATAAGGCAATATTATGAAAGAGCACTGATATTTCATATAAAATCAAAAGTTTATGTTTAAATTTTTTAATAGTCGTTTAATATATAATAAATTTTTTGGCCATAAAAATATAAAAATCATTTTTCATAGATTCCCATGGATACCGTACTTCAATTAATATGTTGTTCGTTATAATAGATTTTGAAATATATTTTATTTAAGCCGTTTTAGCAGTGTGAGGTGAGTTGACATTGAAAAGGAAGCACATGGAATGATGTTAATGTTCGTGTGGAAATTTTGATGTATATGTACGAAAAACTATCAAATAATGACAAATAAAAATAATTAAACCTAACCTAAAAACGATACATTTAAAAGTATAAACACATATGAATATAAAAAACATAAACAAAATTTAATAACAAAAACACACTACTAATCTGAAAATTTATTTACATTGTATGCCCAAAATAAAACGAAACAGCAAATCGAATCCCTATTTTTTTAAAATCAGCTCAAATCCATTTTATTTATTGATCGAGATTGGGATAATTACAACAGTATTATACCTATAATTTTTAAACTTTTAATTTAAATGAAAACACAGTTGTCATCACGCGCAAATACAATTGATGTCACAACAGTCACGCGTGAGCTTTCAACGCCAGTTGGTATAATTCTCGTCTGACTTTCCTACATCAGTTGCGGTAATACAATGCAGATTAGAAATTTTTTGTTTCCTTTATTCTGCTTTCTTTTAATTTAAAAGTATTTCAGAATGAATCCGAAAGACCGGTTCATTAACAACATTTGATTTTAAATTCATCAAACTAGAATAGTTTGAAATAATCTGCCGAAATTCTGCTAAGCCTAACCTCAACTCTGTTGGGAAAAAACTCGAAGCCTTACTCCATCCAGACTTTCACATTTATGATATATATATATACACACAAGACCAAAAGAAATAGATTTTTTTTTCCTTCTGAGAATTCACAAAGAGTTTGTTTGACACATGTCGGTTTATGAAAGGGAATTTTAGGCATTTTTGAAAAGAGTACGTATGTCTTAGGAATATTGATCCCTTCGGTAGTGAAGTGGAAAATAAAATTCAATTTATTAGATCTAGTAGTAGAAATAATTAAATAAAATATCTGATACGGATCAGGAAATTAGGGAAACTTTTAGAATAAAGTAACATGGGCTGATTTAAGATAAAAAATTGGAAATTATTTGGGATTTAAACTAAATTAAGAGATATATTTATATAGATAAAAATTCACAGTGTGAAATAGAAAAAATTAGTAAGAATCGTTAGGATGAGTAGTAACAAAATCCTGAGAACAACGCAAAGCGTGTTCGTTAAGCTGGCCAGAACTTGAGTTATTTATTTTCCACATTTTAACACTTAAAGATGATGAGCTATATCAAATTTTGGTGAATTTATTATAAAAGTGATATTTCTTGTAAATAGTATATTGATAAGAAATTAATGGAGAAATGGGCCTTTAAAAATATATTACACTTTTTTCCGTTGATTTCTCAGTACAGCGTGTAAAATTCACGAATTCTACATTAATAATCAGATTTCTCTCTCATCTTAAAATTGCAGTATTTTGAAACTCTTATGAAATATATGTATTTCTGTGTGTGTTCATTTTGTATATAAACCCTGCATTTGTATCATTTATGCATTTCTTGATGAATTATTTTTCTAGACGCCGTCCTCTTCGGACTCTCATCCTAAAACTCATTCTCTCAAATTAAAAGATCGTCATGCGCATTTTGATGCCAGTACTCGCAAATCCTATTTCAAGTTCGACAACAAACCTATCGACATCCAAACAGATACAAAGCTACCAATCCATTTGGGTCCGAAACAAAAGCATATTTCCGATAACAGAATTACGATGACTTATCAGAAACAAGATCGTCCCTTCAAGGTATGAAAAATTGTGCAGAGATGCTACTGCTTTTTCTAGTGTATGCTCCAGTAATGTGGTGCCCCTGCACTACATTATTGTACCGTACTTAAGAAGCATAAGCAATCAATGTTTGTTCAAAAAATTTAAATCTAGAAATCCATATTGTGAGGATCAAAATATTAATACTAAAATTGATGGGCAGTTACCCACACTACGTCATTGGTAGTATCGCCATTTCCATAAAATTAGGTAAGATTTTTAACAAATATCGATTGTAGAGAGTAGCGTTACAAATAATTATTTCATTTACAGCCTTATATATTTACAAAGAGCAACTTATTCTCAGCTACGTTAATATTACTTACAAAAATCAAGTAACAGTTCAATCGTGAAAAAGTTTCTTGATCAAATCGGAGAACAGTTCACTAAAAGAAACCCCTAAAAGTCTTTTAGATTTAAACGGCTACTCCAGGGCCTCTCCAGAAATATACTGATCTTTGACAGGTGCACCTTAACAAGAAACCCGAATCACATGGAGCGCCTGAAAAAATCATGAACAACTTTTCCGCATTCCGAAATCTCTCTCCAACCTCTCCTTCGAAGATCTCTCGGTTTTGAAAAAGGCAAAAAGTAGAAGGAAAAAAAAAAACCCGCATTTTTTAAATCAGATAACCGCCTTCAATTTTCTATTGATAAACTTGAGTTCCCTATTTCCTAACAACTGCTCAGCAAAGCTTCCTCAATGGTTTAAACCCGACTGAAAGAGTGCCTCTTAAGGAGCTATCTGTATCGCAAAACATATTTTGAGCACATGTCAATTACAATCAATTTGCAGCTAATACCGGCTGAAGTACCCTTGGATATGACACTTAATGACAATGGTTGCTTTGGATTGATTGGTTCTTGATGATTTGAAGATTCTCTTCATGAAGAAAAAAGTTTAGCATCTAATGTTTCGACGTTCCTCTCCCTTGAAGATGTGAGGGATTTATTTGAAACGACGGAATATGCATCTGTTTTCTCACAATTGAAAATATTAACAATTGGCCAGACACAATGATTCTCTTAGTGAAAAGAATCCGCATTTGGAGTTCATATGCACATAACTATGTGTGGGAAAATGGAAGAAGTTAAATCTGATCTGTATACATTTAACCATGCGAAAGAAAAGGGTAATAAGACGTAGTATCTTCTCCCAGCAAAAATGAAATTGTGCCTGGGTGAGTGAATTTCTACCTTTTTATTTGTTTGAAAACACGAACATTTAATTTCCACGTGAGATTTCTACGCTTGAAACTTAGATATGCACCAACAAATTCTGGAGATATCAATTCTTATAAAAGAATGCATTCTTATTACATGACTAGCCATCTTCAGCGACAAGCTTCTTAATTTGGAATACTGGTTGAGTTCAGTTGAGTTTGATTAAATCTTATACCTTTATATGTAAGTTGATATTCGTGATTTCTTCATTATAATGTTCCTAAAATTCAAAGAAGATTAGAATTGGGTAGAAAGTTTAGTTGCAATATTTTAGTTAGCATGCATCTATTCATACGTTGTTGTTGTTTCATGGAGGTGGTATAGTTGCGCTATACCACCTGTATGAAACCAAAGATCTTCAAAAAGTCCAAAAACAACAGTGGATCCATCAGAATCTCAAAAATATCAAAATGTAAACACTGAAGAATATGATTGGAGGCAGGCGTGGTCCATCCCGCACCAAGGACAATTAGCAAAGAATTCTCCGTCCGTGTTGGAAGGTGAGGGATTTGGTGTGTCCATTCAAAAAACGAGAGAGAGCCGTTTGCGTTTCTTAAAGATATCCAGATGGTGACACCAACCGGGACTCTTATCAAAGTACCAAGGGTGAGCAAGTGGGACTCTCCAAAGAGCACTTGACTTCATCTTTTTGATAGAGAAGATTTCAAAATAAGATAGAGTTGCATCACAATGAAATATATCAGCTGAGGCTTTCTTAGCTAAGTTACCGGCTATTTCATTACCATATAAACCAAAATTTTAGGGGACCCACTGAAAGTGTATAGCGTTCTCCACGGAGAGCATAGCAATTAGATCTAAGATATCCCTGTCAATCTTGTACCCCACATTCTTCCAGTGAGAAAGGCGCTGTATAAAAACGCGATTTTCCGTTAAAATCCAAATGTCTTTGAAGACAATTTCAGATAGCATGTCCATATATTAAAGTCCCTAAAAGATTGCAGTAAGTTTGAACCTGAATACAGATCAGTTGTCAGGATTTCTAATCAAAATATCAGTAGCTCCCGCAAGAGTCTCAATGTGCCCACCACTACCAGAAACACCACCATTTTCTTTACTACCACCAATGCACATTTTCAGACCTGAAGATGGAATGCTATGAATTATTTCCAGAGACATTTGTCGAGTAAATTCAGGTAACTCCGACTTTTTGCTAATCTTGGCTAAGAGATCAGTATTGAAATGAATTTGATCAAGGTCAAACTTAAAATTCCTATAAGGCTTTTGGAAATGTAGTTTCACATCTCCAGAAGGTAGACCCATATTTTTTGAATAGGAAAAAGAAATGTGTTTCTTTTAATGCTTATTATTATGCCATGAATGAAAAGAAGGAGAAGTCATGTGCTGATCATTGTAGCTAAAGAGCTTGTTGTAATATTTTCAAAGACAGTGATTTCTTCTCAGAGAAAGAGGTGGTAGATCACTCTAACAATACAATATCATAAGGGCAGTAATTATGAAGGCCAGTAATTATTCTTGAAGCACTTAATTGCACTCTTTCAAGTTAGCTTTTGAGCCACAAAAGTAAATTGGAAACCATGTCCTAGAATTAGCCGGATCAGAGAGATGTAAATGGTTCTTAATGTATTAGCATCTGCATCGCAGTCTCGTCGGGAAATATATTTAAGTATGTTGAATCGTTTCCTACATTTATTTACAAGAGCTTCTATTTGTCTGTTGCTCAATATCTCTTGATCCCCAACGTAACTTAAGTATTTGGCATTTTTTGAATAATTTAATCGACAGTCATTCATAAAGACACCTGGTTGGTAATTATAAAGTCATTGGTAGTAAAGAAAGTAACCAAGGACTTTGAGGTATTGAAAGTCAGTTTATGTGCTTCAGCAAAGCACCTACCTTGGTAAGTGAAGAGTTGAAGCTAGATTCATTTCTCCCGATGTCAGAGGCAGAATGCCACAAGATTATGTCACTGGCAAAAAAGTTCCACGTTACAGTAGTTACTGATTACCTCTTCGATACCAGAAATATATAGAGAAAACAATAATGGACTCAAAACTAACCTCTAAGGTAATCCATTTCTCAGTCCAAAAAGACCGGATAAAGCGTTTTTGTATCTTACTCTAATCGATCTGAACTGTAAAAAGTCAGAAATCCAAGGCAGGGCTCTTTCTTTAATATTAAAAACATCATAAAGTTTCGTAATGAGTTTTTGTCTCGAGACTCTGTCAAAAGCTCTACTTATGTCCAAAAGAACAGCTGCAGCGTGGTTGGTTGGTTTTAAGTTTTAAAAATCGCTGACATTCTGGCAAAAAAATAATACCTGATCAATTGTACTATGTCCTCTTCAAAAGCCATATTGCTCCTTTGGAAGCAGTTCATTTAAGGATAAATAAAAATTTAATCTGGCCAGGACAAGCATCTCCATGAGCTTACGAACACACGACGTCTACGAAATGGGCTTAAAGCCAGCGATGGAGATAGCATCCTTTCCAGGTTTTTCGATAGAGATAATAATAACCCTCTTCCACTCCCGAAGAAGTCGCCCCAATTTCCCCGAAAGGTTAAAGAGCCTCATAAGTTTTAGTTTTCCATAAGCACCGAGATGTTTAACCATAAGTCCATGAATATTATCTGATCCCGTTAATTTTCTACAGTCCATTGCCACAATGGTAACATCCATTTTGTGAATCATAAAATATGAAACTTCCCAAAAGGGAGGTGAGCCAGTTATAGACCATTTTATGGCATTTGTTTTTTAACTGTTTATCATCACTGCAAAAGCTCAAGTGACTTATGTTTTTATAAAGTTTACATAAAATTCCGTTGCTGTTTTGTTATCCTGAGGAATGTGACCATCAGAGTCAAAGACAATACTGAAGATTTCCACTTGAGTCTGGTTTCTGCTGAAAAATCTGGCAAGGCACCATAATTTTGAATCAGGAGCCCTAGCATCAATGATGCCGCATAGTTTTTTCCAAGACTCCCTCTTTTGAATGATATAAAGTGATTTGATTTCTGCATTTATTTTATTCAGCTTAACCTTGGCAGTGATGTTGTTTGAAGCAGAAATAGCTTGGAGTAACAATTTTCCTTTTTCAAAAAAGGCAATCAGGAAAAGCATCATCAAGCCGTTGAAAAGATTTAAAATATTTAATATTACATCGAGGTATGTAAAGTCAGGTAGCGTGGTTGATAGTACCCATTAAAAATTGCCGTTCCTGTTACAAATTACCGCTAAAGGAATGAGAGTCAAATCAAGTTCGGTGAGTTTGAAATTATTCCAATTAGCTTTCTTGAAGTTCCAGTAATAACTATTGGATTTCAAGGAATACTTGCAATCCTTTATATTAAGTAAGATGGGTAGGTGATCACCGCTAATGTTATTCAGAACATTTCGATTGCAAAGTTTATATAACTCCGATCAACTAAAGTGTGTCCAAGATCTCAGAAGGTCCATAACTAAAGGAAGTATGCGTGTTGGATGCGCCATTAAGAAATATTAAAGCATTATCATTGGCAGCTTCAATTTATTACCCCTGTTGTTATTAGAGGACAGGTGTTTAGCATTAAGATCACCGAAAAAAATAGTGTTCTTTGGCAAGTCAAGGGAGTTCAGAGGTAGTTGAGCCTGATTAAGAGGGGGATATATTCTGTTCATACGTGACCCATTTATGTCAAACAGTTCGCCATTTTTCATTTTAGAGAGAATCAAACTTAAAAATATTTGCACCTTCAAAGGTGATTCAATGCACAATCAAAACACATATTAATCCTGACATTAATAACATAAACTGCTAATTGGTAATATTGGCAAACAGTACTTTGAAAATGTCTTTCCTCAGAGGGATTTTTAAAATTTTTAAATAACAAATTTATTAATCAAAAGAATGAGAAATGTTGAGTATTTTCTTCCCTAAACACAATGAATATTTTATCATAAAAATATTCACTTAAAATTCCAACATTTTTTTCCTGATACCAATTAATATTACTTATATAATTTTTTAAATTTTTATTTAATTTCAAAAATATCTTAACCTTATTTTAAAACGATATATTTCAATATTGCGATGAAATAAAAAAATCTTTCATTATTACTGCCAATATTTCCTTCTAAATTCTCTTTCTTTTCTTTCTAAAGACATCGGAATATATTCTACCGTCTCTTCTTACTGAACCTAAATCATTGAAAAGATTTTCAACTTTCAGAGATGATATTTCTAGCATCAGTTCTTTACTTACAATCTCTATGCGTTTATTTTATTTTTTAATTTGAGAAATCTAGCTTGAATTGGTCCCCAGTTTTGAAAAGATCTCAATCCCTCAAGTGATTAGAGCTATTTTAATTTTTAAAAATCGGAGTAAGCAAAAAAAAAAAAGTGTATTTTTCTTTTAAATGCAACTAAGTTGTCAGAACTGTGCTCCCAAGGCACATACCCCTCTTATTATGCCAATGATTGTAGCGCATGGTTTGGTTATTTTTCCTCATATTAAATTTCTTTTTCTTAAGCCTTTTATAGTTTTTTTTAATATCAACCCATATTAAAATTAAAACTTATGTTATTTCGAATAGTCAAATTGCATAGTACATTAATGACAATTTTTCTTTGGGCAGAGTTCCAGTCACGGGGAACCACTCATCACTGGACAAACAGAAACGGCGACTGTGCTCAATCAAAGGAAAGGGTCCGATGATATGATTGTTAGCGTTCTCACTGTGACTGAAGATCCAGGTAGATCTGAAAGAATTATCAACCCTGAGCAGAACGATAGTATCAATTTCAATCTCCAAAAATTCTGCACCTTGTTGAAGGAAGAGTTCAGAAGATTTCTGGAAGAAAAATACATTGCAAGTAAGATCTGCTTATTATGTAAAGTCTTAAAGGTGTTTTCTTTTTGCAATACCAAATGAAACATGAGCTGCAATCATGCGGTATTGGTCTTATAATTTAGTTCTCACATGTTTATTAATATCTTGTAAGCCTAGTAATAATACATAGTTCTTAATAGAAGTACAAAAAATGCAAATGAGTTTCTTAGACATGTATTTTACAGACTTCATCTATTACAGCAGTTCAGAAGTTTAAGATAGTTGATTAGCTAGAATTCTGTTAAATTCTAAGATCATTTCTATGACTTTTGTATTTGCATTATAATTGATATTATTTGAGTTAATTAGATAATTTCTCTCTACAGGCCAATCTGAGGCATCTGATTCCATTGCAATTGCTAACATGCTAATCCAGTGTTTTCAAGAAGCTTCGAAAGGTGCCGAGGACGATAAAAAACCGAGTACGATTAGGTTCGACGTCACTGCACACAGTTCTCTAGATGCCGAGCCTAGATTGAGAAATGTTAAACCAAGTATAAAAGATGATGCCTCTTCGGCAGATGAAGAGGAAAAACAATTGGACAATTCTCTGGAGCAGTTTGTGAAGGACACTTACCAACTCGCAGTCTCTGCCTTGGAGCAGCAAAAGCATGGCGCACATTCAATATAAAGCAACATTAGAAATTCGGTTAAAAAGAGCAAATTTATTTCAAGTGGGGTGTTGTTGTTATTATTATCGGTTTGCTATGAGTATTTCTTTGGAGTTCAATGAAATATAAGGCTTACCTTATATTCCACTATCAAAAAAAAAAAAAAATTACATCGTGAAAAATGCATGATTTAAGATAAAAAATCTTGAGTCAATGAAAACTATTTTGAAAAGTGTTTTTAGAATGCCCAGAAATAAAGGCAGGGCAAAGCACAGCAACTTTTATTAGCAGAAAAGTCAGAAATAAAAATTCAAATAAAGAATTATGCACAAAGAAGGCAGTTAACGGAAGAAAAATGTAGCAACTGTGATGAAATGGATTGAAAATTAATCCAATTCATTCATTTAACTT
This sequence comes from Argiope trifasciata, assembly GCA_026543055.1. Lineage (NCBI taxonomy): Eukaryota > Metazoa > Arthropoda > Arachnida > Araneae > Araneidae > Argiope > Argiope trifasciata. Next base: position 379,733 of record JAPMOQ010048734.1, read on the forward strand.
CTTCATGTTTTTAATGTGAGTATTATTATAAAAAACTTATAATTATTGAGATTCAGAAGGTAAGATCAAGATTGAATGACATGTACACTTACTATTGAATTCAGTCTATTCCATAAGAAAGCTATATTTTCATGAATTTAAAATATTTTAACATATTATTTTAATTTCTGATGTTTTTTTTAATATAAGTATTATCAGTGAAAGTTCAAATAAAATTCTGTATTATACATTTTAGAGAATGATGTTGTTTTGCATGTTAAAAAATTTATTGTTTATTGTGACTTCAAATTTAAGGTCTATGAAGGACTAGCTTACTCAAAAGTCTCAGTTTTCTGTTTCGAAATCTGATTTTCATTGTAATGAGATAATATTATTTATAAATAACGTCATTCTTCAAATAATCAGTAAAATAAAATAAAATAAATTGGAATGAATTTCCTATAAAGATATTTCGGTTAACGTTTCCCTTTATTTTCAAAATAATGGAATAACCTCCTTTATAAATAACTTCTTCCTCCTTCCAAAAGCGTGGAGAGTTTAATAGAGCAACAGTAGTCCTGTCAAATTGTCATAATAATTCTCAAAATGTAGAAAAAATACATTTTTTTAATAGCAATTTTTTCCGCTATAAATTGTATTGGCCTTTCGAAACAAGTCTCCATTTGCTTCGTTTAGCCGATCGGATAAAGGTATAAGAGGAAAGAAATTGAAATATTGCAATTTTGTGTTTCAATTAAAAATCAGTGACATTAGAAGAAAGTTTTTTAAATAAAATGAAATTATATCACAATAATAACATAATTTGTGCTAGTGGACACAGATAACTTAATTGGATCAGGAGTGAATCATTGTCAGCTTTATTTTTCGAACAATTCTACATTATCGAAAAATAAAAACAAAATTATTATTTGAAAAAGGTCTATAAATATCTTTCTATCTGTCTGATATTGAATATCTATTTCCTAAAAGCATTAAACTATTCTTTGGTATAAGATTGCATTGGTTTATCTATTGAGAAAGGCGTTCTGCATGATAATTAAAGCAAAATATTGTATTTAACGATGATGTATGAATGAAGGAAACAAATATACAATGAAATAATTTTTATTGTGACAGAATCAGAATAAAGTATGGCATTTTCTTTTTCACTTGGCTTTGTACATGTGCTCCTCATATGTTTGGAAGTGGATCGTATTTCTTCATACAACGACTGTGACTTGACCTCATATCTGTTGATGATCCGAGGGAATTGGTTGAAAGTTGAGGAAGCAGGTAATGCCCACTCTAAAAACATAGATCACTGGGATTATTTAACGATGTACCATCTTTAAATAACAACAAATATATATTTGAAAAAAAAGGAAAAAATGAGTTGCATTTAGGGACATTTAACTAATATTAAGACATTGAAAGCAAAATGAGACAGACTATTTCAAGTTATATTTCAAATAATGAAAATCTGCTAAAACTGTTTTCCTTATACTGAATCATTTCTTGAGCTAATGAATGGTTGTCAAGAGTAACAGAATTTCATAATACATCAAATTGTTTTGAGATCTCTCTCCTTAATTAAGTAAATTTGCGTTTGGTAAATTTACTTGACATTACATATGGTATAGTGATAAAGGTAAATAAATTTTGAAGCTTCCCATAAGGTCAAGCTGCCAGCGTCTGTCTCGCTTTACAGAAAAATTGTCAGTATTTTCCCAGGCATAAATTATGCTTAGAAGCACATTTATAAATTAAAACGAAAACTTACTAATTTAAATTCCTTTCTAACAATCAGTTTCAAAGCTAAGAGCTTTTAAAAGAAATTGTTGATTAAAATAGTTTATAATGAATAGAAAACGTATTCCTGTGAAACAAGACACTAATTACTGTGAATAACACTTTTTTTTTTTTGTTGAAATAAATATGAGCTTCATTTCGCTATTTCGTAATATTTATTCATTTAATTGCGATATTTAATGATGCCTATGCTATTAAACCATTCACCATGAGAAGGATTGTGCAAGATTAGATGATGAATTTGATATTCAAATGTTAGGAAACAAGAAAGTTATTTTCTCATATAGTCTACAAAATATAAATTATTTTTCCTACCAAATGTCTAGAATATTTTCTTTTCTTCTTAAAAACAATTGCACTAATTTTATTTTTTCAGTCGGTCTATGCAATTTTGGTATCTAGGAATTTTTCAAAATTATCTGAGATAAAATTTCAATATTTTTTGTTTCAAAATTTATAAGATAATTTGTTATGTGATCAACTTTCTTACTAAGATAAATATAGCGTAAAACTGCATAAAGAAAAAAGGGAAGAAAATCTACATACAACAAAATAAAAAATAAAATTTATTAAGTTAAATAATAAATATTTTGCATTTATGATTAAATAAACATCTTGCCTTCAATTTATCCCTACGTCTTGCTGATAATAGATCATTTTCAATTTCCGTTTTATTGAAACCATCAAAATAGGAATGGCGGAATAATTGTTCGCAGGTGTATCTTTTTTCAGGGTCCTTGTCCAGGCATTTCTGAGGAATAAATAATGTATCATATATTCACCATAAATATTCATGACAAGATATGACATGCAGTGCATTAGTATTAAGTAAACTGATAAATAGTATTAAGTAATTGAAAAACGAATCCATAGCTTTCTTTGTGTGTATAAAAAAGGTTTTTTTTTACATCAAAAGTTAAATTAAAAAAAGCAGATGGAAATCTCAAAGCCACGAGCATGCAACAAATAAAAATTACTAAACAACATTAAAATTCAGGAATCTGTGAAAATGCAATGGATTGTTTTCATTTTTTGTTGTGCCAAATGAAGAATATATTGAAATCCTCCATAATTTAATCTTCAGATTTTAATTAATTCCCATGTATTAGATTTTCTTGAGTTCAAATAACAACATATATACATGTCAGCGTCTTGGTCTTGAAGAAGAATGTCTTCCTTGTGATCTGGGCGTTTCAGGTTCGAATCCTGGTTCAGGCATGTTTGTTCTTTACCTTGCGCTCCATCTGTGAGGTGTGTGAAAGTGTTCCCCTGTAAAAAGGGACTATGAAAACAAGTGAGCGAGTGTCATCTTATTATCTAAAGTCAGACTTCAGCCCTTGAGTACTTAGAGGTCGTTACTTTCAGAAGGTACAACACTCCTCTTTCCTCGATCTCTTGATTTGAATTAGTGTTCACTCGAAGGAGACTAAGCAACAGCAGCATATATATAGTTATTTTAATTTTTAATTCTCTTAAATTAATTCTTAACAGCATAGTACATATTAAATACCATCACTCATTGACGCAACGAGATAGACAAATAATCGGCATTTAATTTTATAATTAAAACTGTAGATGTATGTCAGATTTTGGACTAAATGCATCTCATATTGACTGATTTATTTCTAAATTTTAATATGTTATTACACAAAACTTGTACATTAGAGTCAACTTTTGAACAAAATTGAACGACAGAGAGATACTGTCTAAAATACTTATTGAATTTTCATCAATATATTACGAAACTAAGCACGAAATAGACCATAATGTGGAAGTTTAAGGTAAAACCTTGGGTGAGGGAAGGGTACTCTCCCTGTCCTTCGAATAAATTTCCACAAGCAAAAATGAATTAATTCCAATATGTCATTTTGAGATATGTTTTGTCTTCATAAATCACAGTAAGGAAAATTCTCTTATTAAATTTTGACAAAAGTTATTGCTTCTACATGATTTGTTTACAATTATGTAGAAATGCTGTTACATAGAAATCAATTGATTCTATGTAGGAAATTTTACCTTAAATTTTAAAGAGTGTAAAAGAAAGTCACAAAAGGGTAATCTATTACCAACTATATAAATTTATCTTTCTGTAAAAGGTACTCGTATTATCTCTATATATGAGAATGTAACTTGAAACTTTCCGTATAACATTCTTAGGAAAAATTATGATCTTCGATGAATCTTACTTTCGATACCTATTATATTATCTACATAATCGTTGGTACAAATGTTTGAAAGTCACAAAAACTATTTCCTGATAATTTGTTTCACGAAAAAAAGGTTAAGTTATAAAAGCAATTTGATAAATTAATGAATGTCTTTAATCTAGACATTTCATGAAAGTCAATTTAAAGTTGCTACGCATTCATAATTTAAAAATAAGTTTTTAAATTTAAAATTATGTGGGTATAAAATATATTTGAAAAACATCTACTAATTTTTTCTTCTTACATTAAAAACCTTTATTCAGAAAGATGAATAAATCAAATTACAGTCCGAGAAATTAGCACATCAACTAAAAATATTTTTCATAAAATAAGTAGGCTCATTGCTAAATCAAAATTTTATAATGTGAAAAATTTCATATGATTTATTTTTCTCGCTGGGAAGTAAGCAATTCATTTTAAACAATCAAGGTTTCATATTATATAACAGTGTAAGTCAAAATAAGCAAGGACGTTCTAATTAATCATGTCAGAAACAGATTTTGCATTAATTTGATCAGACATCAAAAGTTTTAAATATGTCAACCAATTATATTTTTTTATAATTACAATATGCCGTTATTCTAATTGTGTCTTTTACAAAAAAATGATGTAAAAGTTTTAAAATACAATATGACTACGTACTACTTATCCTAACAGTTTTATAATAATATTTCTAAATATTTACAAGCAACACACAAATGCATGGTCTTTCTCTGATATCTCATAAAATTCTGAAAAAGAAACTTTCTCATTATAACCTCTTTTAGGAACAACTATTGCCTTTAGCTATTTATGAACTAAACATTTTTCACATATAAAAGTTGAAATTTTATTGATAAAACAGAAATTTCGAGCACAACTCTATAAACAATTTTAGTCAATAGAATTAGCTGCAGATTTATGTAGCCACATCGTAGAGTCATGACTTCGTTCCAAACTTGTCAAAGACATACGAATGACCGATTTTGCACTATAAAATCATTTTACAGAAAATTGTTTTGGCTCTTTACCAAAGTCATAAATTCCTCTTGAATTTTTAATACATAAGGCTTCAGATACAAAATTATGTTAAAAATTTTCGTAATGTAACTGTATAGATGTGACTAAATTACCATAAAATAGATTTATTTGTACATTTAAGTCTATACTTAATTTATAATAATTATTATTTTGAAACCTGTTCTTATATTATAAGTTACTTTATTTCCATTATTTATTTTTCTATTTTTTTCAACATTTACTTTTGTATGGATGAATTTTAAATACGATGTTATTTTTTGTAACATACAAGAGGATAAGAAAGATGCTTCATTTTTTATGCCCTTTACTTTTATTACTTTTACTCGAAACAATTTTTTTCACTATTTTTGGTATAAAAGAATATGATTGTGTCTGTTTTGATTGTCTCGACTTAATTAGTTTGTGGCTGTAAATAATATTTGTTTAGTAAACCACCATTGACTAATTGAGAATTGAAACTGTTAGTTTTATATTTACACACATTTATTTTAGATAAGTTACACGATGTATATTTTGAAAGAATCTTGTATATCTTTTAATTAATACTAGAAAATAAAGGCAAAAGCTTTGCCGGAACCGTTTCTTCAAACTTTCTTTCTATGAGAAGAACTTTTGCCTTCAACAGATTTATCTTGACTAACAAAGTGTACGCGACGAATGCTTGATTGAAGCGAGTCTCGAACTAAATGATCTTATAGCCTCCAAGACTTGACTCCATTACTAGACCATCGGCACCCCAGTACGTTTCAAAGATACGCATGAACTTACAGTGACAGGGATGTATAAGTGTATGGTGCTTCGGATAATGGGGCTTCATGGAGACAAAACATTAGTATTTACATGCTTTATATTTTGAAATGTCACACAAACTTTTATTTGATTCTTTGAGCTTTTGTTGGCCGTTGTTTTCTTATGCAAAAATTTGGATAGTTAATGAGGATAGCAAGTCACAATAATCTCTCTTCATACAGCTTAGCTCGTAGTCACGGTTGTAATTTAAAAAACAACAATTTTTATCTCCCATTTTCCAGAAGTGGTTGAAAAAAATACCATGTGTCAAATGACGTGAAACTTCTTAAGCCACTGATGAAGACTGGAAGCGAAAATAAATCGCATTATACAATAACTATCCCTTGTTTATGGAACTGAGCACTTGTCGATAGAGTGTCTCTAGTCTCTAAGCTAGTTAACCATTTTTCGGAAGTTGCACTGCATCAAATCTGATAAATACAAAGAAAAGGATTTGTTAAGTAAGCAACAACAGTGGGAAAGTTACCTTTAAGAAATCTAATTCCTCTTCAGATATATTCACAGGTAGTCTACTTTCTAGAGTTTCCTGCAAATAAAAAAATAATTATAATAAGGCGAGACATTACGCAATTTATACAGTATCGATAGAGAAGATTAATTTAATACGATTTAACAGCTCAGTATTTAGATTTGCTTATGCTCCGCTCTTAGGTCAGAGAAAAAATGCAGACTTCTGTATGTAGGTTTATTTCCTTAAAGATAATGCATAATTGCAAATGTTCGTAACTGATAATATAAAACAATTGACATTAAAAATATATTGGATGACACACAATGTTTATAAAATTAATAAAAAAATAAACGCATACCTAAATGGTAGACATTTTCTTATAAAACCTATTTATTTGAATGCTTATTCATAGGTATAAAACGTACTATTTTAAATTATACCTGAAATTTTGTATTGCTTTTCAATAAGAACCAGTCAATCACTTTTTTCCAATTTCCAGTCCTAGCAGCACAAAAATTTGTCAAATCATATTGTGCCAAGTGAAATAAACTAGTTAGGAAGGAAATCAAATTTGCATAGCAGCACACATTTGATTATATAGAAATGCATATTATTATGCGAAAAATTAAGGAAAATAGTTTTATATAAATAAATTGGGAAAAAAAAAGGTTTTCAGAAAAAGGTTGAATCTACAGAAAAGAAGTTTTGGAAAAATTTTCTTATAGAATTTAAGTAAGATTACAAAACTTTTAAAAATGAATAATCTAATTTAGTTTCAAATAATTCCTTCTTTTCGAGAAAACATTTGGCTAAGAACAAAAAGAAAAACAACCATTTTCCCTCAAACTAATTTATTTGGGTTCAAAAATCTTTTAAATCTTTTGAGCAGGTTTTGAAATCCAGATCTGCATATTCCAAAGTATTTAATTATGCAAAATGAGAATATGTTAACGCCAAAGTAATTTTTAGGACACTATTTTCCCCGAGTTTATTATCTTTCTATTTAACAGTTTTTCAGCATAATTATTTAGTTCCAAGGAATGGAAATGTACCAATAATTATATTGTTTAATGTATGTAAAAATAAATTCTTGAATTCCTACATTTACCAAATTTTTTGAATACATGTCAGATTTTTTAGATTAGTTAAATTAATTTTAGAAACTTTTTGTAAATAGAAAAAACTTGGACTATTCTTTTTAAATTAACAGTTGAATTCAAAGACTAAGACTTATTATAAGCCCTCAGAGGACTAATAAATATATATAGTTTCGTTTAATAATTATTTCTTGTTATATTATTGTACAGGAAACTCCAAGAATGATAAAAATATATCACATTAATTTTATTATTTTTCAAAAAATGATTATGCCTTTTTAAAAATATTTATTTTTTAAATTTCATTTTATGGTCTGTTGACTAAATAAGAAATTTCTTTGATTTATGTTTATTGAATTTCTTAACATTTTACGATAAAAAATCAACTGCAAGTATGACACACAGTTTCAGGAAATATGTTATTTCAATTCAAGAAAATTAGTGCTAAAAAAACTGCATCAATTTTTTATATATACAAAGTTTATATAAATATATATATTTTCTAGAATCCACTGATAACCTTAATTGTATATTTCTTTCTATATATAATTTTAAATATTTTATCTATAGTAAAGGAGAGGAATTACTCTAAATATTAAATGAATATAAAACAGACGCTCTTCTTACCCTCGTATCAACTTCAGGTATAGATACTCCGCTAAAGAAATCATTTTTCTTAAAGATCTGTAAATGTCTTGGTGTCAGTTCGCCTAAAAAAAGCATTATGCTAACAGAGTTTTGAATATAGCACAAAATGTACAATATAAATTTTTATACTATAATCATTATTTAAATAAAAAAAATTACATCAAAATCGTATGGAATTATTAATCTATTTGGGAATTGGAGAAATTATTTTATACTTTTTAGTTCGTTTCAATTTTTTAATTAATTATTTTCTATTATCAGTTTTGTTCCAATAAAATTTTGCAATCGATTTTAAATTAAATTCCTGATAAGCTACTCGTGATGACAATATTTGCACTCAATAAACAAGAAAGACATTTATATTTCATTGCCATCTAACTCTCAGTTACGTTTTTAAAATTCCAAATTTTTAGCTTGTCGAGAAGTTGTATGTTATTATGATTAGTCTATAATCGATGACAAACTATATATGGAGCACACACAGTCAAGAATGCTAGTTAATATTGCATTGTCATTCAGTTCAGAGCTATATTTAAAATTTTACATTTTTAGTTCTCACTAAATTAGTTTAATATTGACTACAAAATTTATACTCAACAGATAAACAGACAGTCAAGAAAGTAAGTTAATGAGATAAATTTTAAAAAAATTAAATATCCTGATCTAGTTTAGAGAAAAAAAATATAGGGTTAGTAAGGAAAACTGAGAACGAGGAGTAATTGAGAGAGTGAGTGTAGTAAAGCAACAATGAAAGCTTATCGAGTTCATAAATATGTACCTTATTTAAGTCCCTTTAGAGGAAGATAAGAAACTTTTTTTTTCTTTTCAGTGAAATATAATTTTTATTTACTTTGATTGAAACGGTATTTTAAAAAAAAGGAACCAAAACATTTCTGCCATACGTTTCATGAATCGGTTATTTACAAGATGAGTTGCTAAGTTATGCATTTCTTGGATCTATAAGATGTAACGGTTAGTGAGTCAGACTTAATTTTCGATTTTCGATTTTTTTCCCCAAGAAAAATAATAGGATTCTCAATTATCCTCGAGAAGAAAAAGAAAGCTTTTAATATAAGAAAAACTATGTTCTATGCATTTTGAATAATTTATATGATAGGAAGTTATATTGCACTTAAAAATACTGCAATGTCTGATCTTGCGACTAATCTTTCATTATTTTATGCCATATCAGTAACATTTAAAAATTTATCATTCTATACACAAATAATAATTTTAAACGTATCAAAACCGATTATCAATAATGATTTGATATGAATTGACATCGAGTATGCAAGAAAACTGACCTCAGAGAAGAAAAAAACGATGCTAAAAGAGCAATCTGAAATGAGGACTTCACCTTTTTTCACAACAAGGTGAGGAGGTAGAAAAAGTAACATTTCAAATTATCCATGATTTTTTCTTCAAACATGTATACTTTGATCTAGTTTAGTTTTATTAAAGTCACGTTGTAAAGCAAAACTAAGGCTATTTTGAGACGGATCTCGTAATTTTGAACCGGGGTCAGATGTCAAGGACGGTGGCACTTCAGCTGCCACCTCCCTCTTAACACCACACCAGCTGGAGGACGCTTTGCCGGACGGATTTAACGTGCAACAGACCCCCTTACACGACGGCTCTTCGGAGGAATCGAGTCCTGAACATGAAACTATATGGCTCACAAGCCGGGACCTTACTACCTGGTCGCCGCGGTTCATATTTTGATCGATTATGTGGAAGTCAGAACGAATGATCATAATCCGTCCAAAGTTGATTTTGGGCAAGTGAATAGAATTATTTTGAAGAATATCAATTTGACAAAATTAAAATTCCCTTTAAATGATTAATGATGATTGCCGATAGATAAAAAAAATATTCTACCGAATTTCAAGCAACGCAGATATAAAACAATTAATCATAGATTGAATTTTCTACTTGAAATAGGAGCTCTATTTTCTACTTCAAAATTGAATTGGTGCTTATCCATTTTAAAGTCTGATATCATTAAGTCTTATTTCTAAGTCTTATATCATAAGTCTTACATATTGCCTTCTAGTGTTTCATAATGTTTCATAGTGTTTCATAATGCTCGACTATGTCTGTTTTTATAAAGATTCCTTTTTGACTCCCCTCGATGAATCTGTAGATAGAATGACTATAAATCATGAAAACTTTTACGTTATATTTTATGAAATCTAATTTTTTAAATTGAAAAATATGATTAAAAAAACGATATTTTATTGCATTTGGGAATGGGAAGTGAAATAAATTCTGAAGTGATAAGTTGTAGTTTCTTATCATTACTATATTTTCAAATCTGTTCATTATTGTAACCAGAATTCAAAATAAGTGCTTTCAATTACCTTATATTTTCTAGGAAAATTGGGTACGGGATGTTGAGATTTCTGCTACTAAGAGTGATTAATTAATTAAATAATTTGGTATAAACGGCATTATTTATTGAGTCAATAGATCATTATTGTCCAAATAATTATGGATTTATTTTGCATTTAAGAAAAACATTTTAAATAGAAGGAAATAGTAATTTCTTTAAAATTGTTTTCAGTTATTTAACTCACATTACTTTTACACAATCTTTTAATCAGTAAATAAGGAATAAAAGTTTTTTTAATGAATATTTCTTTAATCATCCACCAACCCCCCCTCCCGTCCCATGTTTTCTTTGCTCTATTAAAAACACAAGAAATATGTCCCCAAAGATTTTTATAGTACACAGAAAAGATGAAACAAGATTTAAATATGTACATATAATAATTTTTAATAACACTTGTTTTCTTTCATATATAGATATTTCAGTTTGAATCACTTATACCTATCATACAGAGTGATGAAGAATTACATTGTGTATGCTTTTTAATATTTCTTTTATATACAACTATACAGGAACCCCATCATGATATAATATGGGGGGAGGGGAACCCACTTATTTTCTGCTTCGAGTTGAAAGTAATCTAGACACGCCCTTAATCTGGTACAGTGCCAGTTAATAGTTAAAATAACTATAATAATAGGATAACTATATATCATGGTTTTTACAAGCCTATTTTTAAGCAGAAACGTCTTGCATTAATTTTTGGAGTCAATAACCTTGCCTTTTTGTCGCGTAAGTGTCTTTTCCGTTGTTTTATTCCTGTAGATCATTAAGATATGCAGTAAGAAGAAATAGACATGTTAAGAACACAATAAATTTAACCTTTTTTTACTCTAGAAAGTTCAATGATCTGGCTGGCGAGTTACAAAAAAAACCCCATCGATTTTCGGTGCTTTTTTTCCTGACCTGCTTCTTCGGTGGTGGGTGAATGCTCGGTTTTCCTTTTGCGTGTTGGCTATTTTATTAACATAAATCACGCAACTTGCACAAATTGTAATGTTATTCACATGTTCTAGAATTTCTTGCTGCTGCTAAATAGATTCCGAGCTTACCCACAGTAAAATTGAAATTGTGTTTGTCGGTGATGTATTTTCTTTAGATGAGCTTCCGCCTTGTCCGTTCCATGAATCAAATGAATTAGAATAACTTCACGCTATTCGCATCTACAAATCGTTGCTTTTTTTAAAAACAGCTGGTAGAAAATGATTGTTTTGATCCGTAGCGGTATGTTTAAAATTAAAAATAAAATACGCGAGTTTTAAATAGTAGCAGGAAAGTACATATCGATCTTTACTTAGGTAAGAAAACAAAAGCACATACATAGTACATAAATAAGTGACAAAAAGCACATAGTTACGTTTCAACCATCGTTCCGCAAAAGAGGAATCTCAAAATGTGTTAATCTTAAATGATACAATAATATGAGATCGAAAAGAAATATAAGCCCTGGGCAGTTGCACAAATTTTTAAGAAGGCTAAAGAATACATGAAAAAATGTAACGTATTTGGAATCATTTCATGCATATTCCTAGCTCCTGAAGGCAGTTCCGCAGTTATTATTTTGTTATTTGTTTTATAATTTTAAAGATTATTGTAATAAAAGAGACAAATATCAGATTTATTTAAAACTTTATAACGGACTCTTCTTTAAACAATTTTTTGAAATTTATCATAATAAATTTGGCTTTAACTTTATATCATTTAGCATTATATAATATTTAAATAAATTGTAATTTTTTACTTTTAAGAATGCATTTTTTTACATTATATGTAATATTGTTGTTCTTATGCTTGAATTTTTATAACAAACATTTGAAATAATATTTGAAAAGGGCGCTAATTTTCAAAGATAAAGGAAGACTTGTTATTGATAATCAATGAACATAGCGACTTCAAACAAATATTCCAATATTTTCCAGATTGTAGTTTCTTTATGGAATTTCCTTAGAGAGAAATCTTCTTTTTAGGTCTGTCTTGTTTTTACTATTAATAGCCGGATCCCAATTTTTTAAAATTTATTGTTCATTTGAATTTCGTGATGGTATTTAGATTCTTTTATTCTTGATGGGATTATTTTCTCAAGATGATCAGTACGACGCTTGATTTCTTGAGCAGATATCTCAAAATTAAAAAAAAAAGAATCTAAATACACTGATGGGAAAAAAAATCCCAACACTAGGAAGGAGCTGTGCTAGCTAAACGAAATTTGGTAGGCGTGTTTATACATCTGAAAGATGACGTCAATTTCGAGCTACGCGCGTAAGTGTGGCGCTAGTAGCGATACTATGAACATGCAAATGAGGTTTGCTTTAAATAAGCGCTGTAAGGTTCGTGATCGTTATTTACAGTTGAGATTTGACGTAATGGGTTAATGTTAGTCAAGGATGCCTCTGAGAAGACGAAGAAGCCATTATCAACAGCTCACTGAGTTTGAACGAGGTCGTGTTGTAGGGCTACGAGAAGGTGGGTTTTCTTTCCACGATATTGCTGAAAGACTTGGCAGGAATGTATCCACTGTGCATGAGTATTGGCGGCAGTGGTCAAGGGAAGGTACTGCCTCAAGAAGACCAGGTTCCGGGTGGCCACGTGGTACTACTGAGAGGGAAGACCGTCGTATTCGGCGTATGGCTGTGGCTAATCGTACTGCGTCCGCAGCTGAAATTCGAGCTGCAGTTGGAACCACAGTGACACAACGAACTGTTACAAATCGGTTACTTCAAGGACAGCTCCGAGCCAGACGCCCTGTTCAGTGCATTCCACTGATTCCAAACCACTGCCGTTTGCGATGTGGGTGGTGTCAAGCTAGAGCTCAATGGAGGACGGAGTAGAGATCTGTTGTGTTTTCTGATGAAAGCCGGTTCTGCCTTAGTCGCAGTGATAGCCGTTTGTTGGTTAGAAGGAGGCCAGGTGAACGCCTGCTAGTGACCTGTCTGCGGCCTAGACACACAGGGCCTACTCCTGGAGTTATGGTTTGGGGAGCAATTTCGTATGACAGCAGGAG